>JAPMOB010222367.1:0-13837 GCA_029875015.1 Lepomis gibbosus | reverse complement strand
GTGGCTTAAAAATCGATACTTTCTTTGGAAAAAAAATATCGATTTATATCGCAGAATCGATAAAATTGCCCAGCCTTACTGCCATCCCAGATCCTATAAGTTCAAATAAGCAAAGCAGTAGCAAGAGATATTGTCTTTCTGGTTTTTGTTGTCAAAGTCTTAAAGGTTTATTTGTTAAAGAGAATGTTTTTGCTTGAGTCTTTGTAACTGCTTAGCCCCATTTTAAGATGGACGACCTTTTGTAGGCTGTAACCACTTATTTCTACAATCTGAACTCATTGTTGTTTTTTGGATATATTGCCAGAGGTAAAATTAGTCATTAGGTCTGTGATGTTGCATCTCGAGGCTAATCAGATAAGATGCCCTCATTTCCCCCATGATACACCACCTTTAAAGCCAATATACCATGTATAGAGCTTCATTCATCAAATTATCTGTCCCCAGACACCCTCTGTCTCCCCCTCTTTTTTTGAAAAGATGTCAGCTGGCACCAACGTAATTGGAGTCTATACACAAGGCGTCAGATTGACTTTCGACAGGCTCAGTCAGGCTTTCATTTTAAGTCTTTAAATCTTCACAAATGGAATAATCTGTCATACACTTTAAACGATGAGATGGCGAGCCTAAGGATGTTCAAAGTCGGTTTTGTCTGTATCTCCCACACTTTTCATTTATGAATTCAATGTCAGGGCACTTATATCACACCCAATGAGATGTGCTTGTGTTGGTAGGGGAATCACTAGCTGGCACAGGATTGTGTCACTGTAGATCAGTGATTTAAGTGTTGTTATGCACAATGTCATCCTTTGGCCGTGCAACTGTGGACGTAGTCTGCTAAGATTTTTCATTTGACTTCCATCATTTGATTTAAGCTAATTGCATGGCTTTGGGGGAAAGAGGTGGGAGGAGGAGAGGAGAAACTATCATTCTCTAATTTGTATGGTAACCTGTCTGACACGAACATGCACAGGCCGGATGAAATTCAGCCTGTTCTTATTTAAAGAGTGAGGACATAGCAGTAATAAGAGACGGGTGGACAGAAGGGAGAGAAGGGGCAGGGGACGATCAATTGAGGCAGAGTCAGAGGAAGGAGAGGAGATATGACGAGAACTAAAGATGCAAGTCAGATGGAGAGACAAAAAAAGGGAAATGAGTAATTACTGTAAATGGAAGCTTTTTAAAGGTATAACACCACAAATGTGTTCACACTTTTCCTGTACAGGTGTTTTGTCTTTTGCTTTCTGATAATTCATTAATAGTTTATTAGTTACAGTATTTTTCAAGCAAAAATGTCTAAACAGTTCCAGCTTCTTAAATGTGAGAATTTGAAGGACTAAAGGAAATTTATTCATCTATTTAGTTAGTAATGAACATCATTGTCAGTGGCATCCTTAAGTGAGATTTTGCCAGAAAGCAATTTCCAAAAACAATACAACAACTACAGTAAACATGTTAAATTCAGCAATTTATTTGTGTGACTCATTGAATAAAAGTCATCATTGAAATAGAGATACCAAAATGTCGATTGAAAGTAGCCTGTGTGTGTTTATTGTACTTCATTTATGTTTTGTCTGGACAAGTCTGTTACACTGTTTAAGCTAACATTGTTATATAATAACATTATAATATTATAAGCTTTATGGAGATTTTATTTATGGCAGAGCTGTTGTATTTGGTAATTGTTTAAGGTGTTCGTATTATTAGTGGGACAACAAAAAAAGTGAATTACGAAAGATTAATCATAAAATACCTCACTTAAAGACTTCACTTAAGTACAGTGTGAAGGCAGCACAATAGTTCTGCTGACAAGTTATTCTTTTTTTTTGTATAAAGACGAAGAGCTGATCTGAATCTGAGCTATGCCTGTTCTGAATCACTTATTGAACTGGTCTCAAAGCCCTTCATTAATCCACAACTCGAAAGTAAAAGCTGCTGTCATTACCATTACTCCATATACCATTATGGGCAAATGGAGGATATTATTTTTTACAGGGTAATAGCTTGCAGCATAGGTTCCAGTTCATTTATTTACATAGCTCTTCATCACAAATGTGTCTTAAAAGACTTTACAGATAATACAGATGAGTGTATTTAGCTCTAACTAAGGACAACATGAAGCAATAGATCACAAAATAATATAGAAGAAAGCGAAAATCAAGGTACAAGACAGACAACGCCAAGAACATGCAAGGAAGGTTAGAAGGACAGCAAATGACAACTTCTCCACTGGCAAGGTAAACTGACAGAAAAAAACAACAACAACAAAAAGAAAAGGAACTGCCACAACATGGTGACTTGTTGGATGAGTATCCTTGAAGTGAAGGAGAGCCCGAAGTGACACAGAGCGATTCACAGGGATGATCTAAAGCCAGAGCGGTGGAGAGACAGCCCGAGAAATGGTGAAAGAGAACGAGAGATCTAAAGATGGAGGAAGACAAAGTGACTCAGTAACGGAGAATACACCAGACCAAAAGAGCAAGTTTGTGGTGCAGGCAGGCCTCAGGGCCTGGAAAGCTGCAGAGGGATTAATGATGCCAGGTCAGACCCTAAGCTTGTTTACAAAGAGACACACAGCTGTTTTCACTATTGCTGGCTTCCTTCGCCATGCTGGAGGGCACAAACTAAACTTTACAGCTACAGTGTCCAAAATGCAACTAGAGACGCACCTGAGGGGCAGAGGGAGTGTTTTATGTACAATGAGCGTGTGATGAAAAGTCAAACATTTTTGTTTCCATTAAAATGTAAGCATAAAACTGAGAATGCACATAAAAAAGTGAATGGGAATAAACCCAGAGTTCAAAAATTAATATCCTATGTGAAGAATTCCTGTAGGCTAGCTGTCTCTCCGTTAGGTGCTGTGGGCTTGTTCACTGGACATATTTAGGGCTACCAACTAGGACACAGGCGTAGCACATGTAGCAACAGACTTGTGTTACTGTATCAGGGCCGTAGAGCTCGAGAGCACCAGGAGGGTGATTGGCCTGTTGCCTGTGTAACCTTGACCAAATGTGTGCCACTCCGCGTTCCGAGGTTGTGCTGAGGGTAAACTCTTTTCTCTCTTAGTAAAAACATGCATGGCTTGAGTATGCTCAATATAAGACACTTTTTTATTCATAAAAGTATCAGACACCCTCCTCTACGCAGTCGGTGTGAATGACACTTACCCCAATAGGGATGCTGCAGTGTAGTATCAATTACAAGAAGTTGTTTTTAACTGCGAGGACCCCCTTGATTTAGCTTAGACGCTACCGTAGTTGACCTGTGACTAAACTGCCAATTTGGCCGCTCCCACTGCGCTATTTTCAATATAGGAAACTATCCTGTCTACTCAGTCAGCTCCCTGATGTCACACTCTTAATGCTGCAGACATTTGTTGGCTGTTTCTGTGAATGCATGTTAGCTAAAGAATAAATGAGGGTTGTGTACAGTAAATTCCCAAGAGGAATGCCCTTGTCTGTTTTAGGAGGTTTTATTTTCTTGTTCCCACAGATTACTAGCCAAAAGTGAACTTTCCAGCACAACTGCTGAATCTTTAATAACCGAAATGTTCCAACTAATGTTAAATGTGAGGTTTTATACCCGTCAGTCAAAAAGCAAGCCCTGCTGTCTCAACCAGTGTCTAACAATCAGGAAATCAATCAGGAGATGTTTCTTTTGATGTAAATTGTTGTTGATTCATTAATTGTGGATAAGCTAACTTATTAATCGACTCATCGTTTCAGTACTAATCAACTCTCATTCTTGACAGGTATTAATGTGTTAACTCTTGCTATCTTAAATTTTATTAGCTGTGGGAGATGCAGGGTGAAACACATACGGTCTTAAAACCACTAGTGATTGTTGTTGAGACAGCCATGAGCCTCTCTGTCAGTTATACGTCAGCTGGGGTGAAAATGAGACAAATAATTGGCAGGACAAGGCAGCAGCTTGTCAAGGACGATTGTAGAATAGCACTGGGGCAAATACAGCAATAGAGCTTCTTGGCAGGGTCAAAAACCTGGCAGTGTCATGGTTCAAAGAGCACCAACCTCAGCCTGTCTATCTCCTGCTGTTGTTTGCAAAACAGCACTTCTTGTTGGTGGCAGGCAGGCGGACAAAAATGTCAACACCCGGTAACTGCAGCACTTAGTAACCCCTTCCACTTCTTTGCCTAGCAACACATTGCAGTGACAGCTTACATCACCAGGCTTGCTGGCAGAGTCCTCTGCTACAATCCTCTCAGTGGCTATCTGTAAATGGAGAAAGACAAAGTGTGGAGTATGAAAAAGTGACAGGAAATGCTGAAAGGCCTCCAGCTGAAACAATTAGGCCAATTTGGTGATATTATTTTTCAGTAGGAAATCGGACATGAAGCCTTATGAGTGAATAATTATGTTTGGAATAAAAATGGAAAAATTTATATATTTAGTTTCTCTGAACATTGTTTGACTTAGTGGTGGGCCGTGATGGCTACATGTGCATTAGTGCAGTGAAGAGCGCTGCAAGAGTGTTTTTGTTTTTTTTTTACTTGTGTATGTGATGTTTGCCCTCATGCCATTCAGCTAACAAGGTAATTTCTTCACTTCTAGGCAGCGGCCATGAATTCCATGTTTTTTGTCTCTTGTAAATGATGTCTCACATGGCTAATGACTTCTCCGTGGGTAATGAATGTCTTTAGAGATATGTATTTATTATATGAATGGAGCTTTGTGTCATTTATTACATTAGTGGGGAACAGGGAGCCTAATTATCCTTAAGGCCACTGTATCTGCTTTTCATTATAAATTCAACTTTGCATGTAGTGTATGCAAGGAAATGGGTATTTATTTAGTGGTGAATACGTATTGTATTCTCAATTGTTATCTGATTTTCCATTTCTGTTTGCCTTTTTTCGTTTTCCAAACAAGAGTGTTCTGGTTTGAATTGCAAAATGAACCACCTGTTTTCTTTTCCTGCCCTTTGCATGATCCTGGATGGCATGAATGATGAAAATGTTACTCTATTATGTATGGCAATTTAACGGTCATACTCACACAGTTGTAGGCACACAGAGACCTATGAATGCTATCGAGCACACTATGTGCACTTACAGCTATTCAGTGGTACATGGTGGCATTTCAGTGTGAGGATTTCAAGGAAGATCTGCTATGGGATCTCTAAGGCTGCTGCTATTCAGTATAGACTAGTCAGACAAGTAGCATTTATGGCATGTTTAGGATGACTCAATGTGAGTGCAGAAGAAATCAAGTTAATGTAATCTTTTGCAGTTTCTTTTTGAGATTGTCTTGCATATGGGAAAAGGTATAAATCACATCAAAGTCACGTTTAAAGTAATCACCCTGATGTTCATTGCAATGCACTAGTTTGCACTGTTTTGCAAGAAATCAGACAAAACTCTTAACAAATGTACAAGAACTCCAGTGACTTATTTTGAAGTGTTAATTGCAATTTGCTTCAATTGGTTTATTTGGACAACATAATACAATATAGTATATAAATCACATGAATATATTAGAACTGATTCCAAGCGATAAAATTGACTCATCCCCGGCACAAGTCTCGATTACAACTCTGTATTACTTTCTCTTTTGCATGTCACTTTGGAGAAAGGTCTGCACACTTTTAGGCTCTCTTTTCAAGGCAACGTTTGGATTTACAAAATCTGTTATTTTTTGTTCCTATCTGTGACGAAACACAGAAGGGGGTTAGAACTTTCCTAAAAGTCCCACAGCTCCCTAGTGATAGTAAATGTCAAATGGCAAAACCTTTTAGTTATTCTTACTGTTAGCGTGCATTTGCCATTTAAAACGGGGATGGTGATGTCACCTCCAAATGTTGCAAGGCCTCTGAAGAAGAGGATCTTCTTTGTAGACTGTGGCATGAATCCCTGTTTGCCTTTTAAAACCAGAGATGTGGATAAGAAGCATGCTTGATTCTGGTTTAAAATGTCACATATTTCTGTCCCTCTGTGATTGGGATATACTTGACAAAAGCCCCGAGACCTACAGCCATCGTCAGCTCCCACAAAGATAAGTCAGAAGAGTTGCATGTATAATAGGCTACTGTATAAATGTATATATTTCCCTTCTGGGTGTCATTACTCTGTTAACAACAGTACGAATATATTAGCATAGCGCTGTTTAATGGCCATAAGGGGACGGTGGATGTTCCAAAGTTTAGTGTTAATGCCTGGTCTTGTTGTACATTCGTCCTACTAGAAGGAAAGGTTTTACAGCCACTGAGTTTTCCACTCCCTTCTCTCATGGCACATTGACTAATGTGACCGCTCCAGTGCCAACCCCCAACCAATATGTCTCTTAGGAGCTTGTTAGCCACGGACCTGCAGTGACCCAGACGCCCTCGCCTGTTCCCTGAAAGCTGAAAAAAGTTAGAGATTGTCTTTTTTTCCCCTCCCCTAACTGATTTTTTCTAGATGGGCAAACTCAACTTGAGGCAACCCGTTGACCTCTTGGTTGCATTCACACATACACAAACATATACACAAATAAGTAGTGTAATTGACATAGATGGGAAAGTGTTTTTTTTTTTTCATTTTCACTACCCTAGAGTGTTTTTTTGTAAAAACGCTGTAGTTAGATGTGAAGAAAGAAACAATTATTATATCATTTCCACATATAATACAGACATATAAAAACAATATGTCAGCAGCGTGGGTAAGCACACTGTGTGCGGATTGATCCATCATGCACGAGAACGCTGCTGAAGCTCAGATGCTGATTGGTGCTGATTGTTGCCTGTCCCAGTCCGCTGCCCCCTGCTGAGTTTTCCATAAACTGCCCCCCCACCACCCACCCACCACCCTCATCCAGTCCTCTCATTCCCCATTAGCCAATCAATAAAGCTCTAAAGCACACCTGAATGGTTACCACCTCAGTGCTGCTGCTGCTGCTGCTGAGTGCTTTGGTGGCGTGATGAAGAGGGTTATTTAAGCTTTTTAGAACCTAGCACCCATCACACAAGCATCTGTGTGGTTATGGCCAAACTTTTTAAACAGGCTATCAAAGTCATTATTTCTTTTCTTCATTTTTGTGTATGTGAAAGGTAAAAAGAAGAATAAAAAAGAAAATGTACTCATTATTTAAATCCATAAGTTTGTGTGTTTTGTGGAAAGACAATCCTTGTGTTCAATGTTTTCTCCTAATAGATATTAGGGAAAAAGGCAGCATTAAAGTGTATTAAAAAATATGTGATCATTTCATTAACCAAATAAACCTATAGAAAAATATTTAAAAAATGAAAGTTTAATAAATGAAAAAACAAAAAATTTAAATAAAGAAATAATAAATTAGAATGAATTTTTAAAAACAAATACACCATTCAATACCCTCTTGTTCTTTTCTTGCCTCACCCTGCTTCCCACTCACAAACGTACCCACCTCTATAAGCATCTGGGAGTCCACTGCTTCCTCAGCTATCTGCTGTTGAACCACTCCACTGGAGCAGCGAGGGGTTAAGTGGCTTGTTGAACACAACCTCAGCTCTAGCTGTTGATGGAAGAGGAACTTGTTCACTTTCCCAGCCCACATTTCTGAAACCAGTCTGGGATCTGAACTCCTTGACCCACTCTCGTCTCAGCTGGCACCATGTGGGCCCTGCGGTAGTTTTTCATTATTTCTAGATATTCCATCTTACGGCATGAAATGTCAACGAGATACGTTACTGTATGTTAAGTTATGTTTGTTTTTTCTCCAATTTGAATGTTTAAATTGCTGTCAGGTAGTGTGTAGGAGTGTAAGTGCTTTTTTTAGTTCAACCTGGGCTTCTCCTGTGCACCTGTCACGTGTTGGAATTACTAAAAAAGGCCAACAGCAGACAGTTTTTCTTTGATTGTACAAAATGTATCAACCTCACATTCTGTAATATGTCATTTCAAGTTATTAATATTATTAATATGTATTAACCAGCATCATGTTCAGTACATAGAAAAATAGATGCTTATTGATCTGGTGACCATGGCCATCTAGTTTGCTGTGATCTTCAGTTTAACAGACCAAAACAATTATAAATAATGATTATAACATTTACCACTTTGGATGCTTTAAGTGTGTAGGCTGCGCTGTTTTAACACATAGACTGTATGAAAAATGTATAACATGGCTATTAAGAGCCGAAGATGAGAGTGGTTTGTTCCACTAGCCATACTGCTTGTCCTCCAGAGCTCTGAGGGAATACCATGATCATCATTTGGTATTCATGATGCAGGATTTTCTACAGTCAATGATTGAAGTGCTGAGTTGTGAAAAGATTTTACTCGATGTGTAACATGCCTCAGAGCCCACCGAAGTTTATGTCTGACAGTTGGTTGGCCTTGAAGGAGGGGGTAAATGATGCTTTACTGGCAATTTGTTTTGCGGTCTGAGATACTGAATAAGTAGCATGACACTGGGCACCGTCATGCTCCGTGAGCTTCATGGAACTTTGGTAACCTGTTTGATTTGTTGTATTTGCACAGCTTTGCGCTCTCTAGAGGAGTGTGCTTCCTTACTTGTGAGACCAATTTGATGTGCATCTTGACACAGAATCCATCTACGTACCCAGACTGTGTCAGTGCTGTGCAATGTGTGGAGTTACAATGCTGGAATTTGATTGTGTTAAAACACTTACAGGTTTGCTTTTACCACTTTTCTGACACTGGTTGCAGAAAATCATCTCGAGGCAAAAATGAATGTAAGAAAAAGAGTAAAATTATCTTCACATCTTCACAACATTTTTAAAATCTCATTTGTAAAACCAACAAAACAGCAAAGTTAAATTAATCCTTTTAAGCAAACCATTATTGTAATTATGCCTTGACGCTATGTTTATACAGTGTGAAATGCTTTCATTAATTGATTTTGTCCAGCAGAGCTATTTGTTAGGGGAGAATAGACAAAAATGTGTCCTTACATTGCTACACTTTTATTAAGTTTTCCAACTCAGTTGTCACACATATTCTCAACTACATGTACATGGGCAGCAGAGCACGTAGACGTTCCTGGGGCTTGACGTCAGTTCTGAGAACGACAGGTACAGATAAGAGACGAGCACATGTTAATTACATTTTTCTGTGTTAAACTGACAGACATTTCTGAGCTGTTGAAATTGATGCAACCATGTCCCACTCATTACGCCCATCAGTCATCACTGAATAATACCACATGCAGTATGAACACAGAATCATCACGCTGTTGTACAGCACGGTTTCTCTGGTGAACCGAATAGTATAAATATTTTAACATAACACCTCAAAATACACACTCCTCAAAACAGAACCACTAGATATGCAAATACAAAGTCCACACACACACATTCAAACACACACGCCTTGCCTTACATACTTCCCTCTGGCCTTGCTCTTTCTGCCATCCTTTTTTATCCATTCCTTGTCAGTTTTCACACATCTTATAATTGGGAACATTTGTAGATGCATCCGTCCAACACTGTGGCACATCTATTAGACCACACACGTGCCAGACAGACACATCCACAAAGACACAAACACTCAGGCATAATAATCTCTGAATGGACACACTCCTGTGTTGCCTTCAACAACCTTAATTGGGAAGAAAAATGCAATTTGTGAGCGTACTGCTGTTCTGTCTGTATTGACAAAATATAACACTAATAACAAGGATGAATTTCCCCAAATCCCTCTTGATCATTTCTCATTCTGAAGTCTTATATCTTGTTTGAGCTGTTTGATGCCTCAGATTTTGACTGGAGCTTCATTCAACTGTTTTGCTGAGAGCAGGTAGCTATTATCAAACTGAATGAATTCACGAAAATAATAATTTCCCACCAACTCCAGGGACACTGCCCCTGAACTGTGACCTTTAACGGAGCACTGAGCCAGTGTATGATGTTAAAAACAAGCTGAATATGCACTGCTCAAAAACTGAGACAAAAAATACTATCGGGGAAATAACATCAAAACAACAATAATTTCCTTTGACTTAAACTAACAATAAGCAAATAAATGATTTGGATGAACAGACGTGTACAGTTTCCAAATGTGCAGAAAAATTGTTTAGCCTAGTTAAGGAAGTCCTTGTGGGGCGATATCAGTTTAATGTTAGATTTCATGCTTTGCCTGGACAAGTCCAAACTCCCCCGAAATTACACAGCAGGCAGTTTAATGTCTTCAATATGGCATCAAATCGTCCTGCCAAAGTCAGAGCCACATCAGTGAGGAGAAGAAGACATTGCCAACCCGGGATTCCTAGGAGTTCCCCAGTTCTTACCGCCTCCTCCTGATGTCCTTCACCTACAGTTCAGTCCAAATAAAAGCTGTGAGCAGTGAGCAGACAGGACAGTCAAGGCATTTATGGACATCACCATGATGTTTTTTGCAAATGTAAGTTCAATTAGCGAAGAAATACTGGTTCCCAGAACAACCAGATTTTATTCAATTTTAGAAAGACAAAAAGCCTAGCAATTTTGCACATTAAATTGAAGTACGCAATTGGAGACTGATATATACTACATGTCAAAATGTTATATGTATATGATTTACAATCATTTAAGTAGGGCTGAACAATGTTGAAAAAATAAGTAATTGTGATTATTATTATTGCCATTGCGATTGAGATATGATTTGTGAATTCTATTATATTATGAACGTAATTCTAATATTATGATTCTAACTTTCATTGAAAAATATATTAAAATAAATTATGGTGTGATTTGCAAGGATCTGTTCTGTGTTTCCACTATATGATGTATAGGCCAGAACAGGACACAGGAGGCGCAATATTTGTTCATTAAAATAAAGCGCTAATAGTAAATGTTGTTAATCTGGGAAATGAGGTTGGGGCTGTGCTAGCTCATAGTTGTATCGAAATGAAAAAATGCAGTATTAACTCTTTAGCCAGCAGCTGCGCATTGGATGTTCAGTAAAACACCGAACACACACAGGACACAGAGTACAGGTGCACAGAATGGAAACATACAGAACGACCAAAAACGCCAGCATGCGCTCACGAACCCCTCGCACAGCTGTAGCTGGTTGACATGTAAACCAACATGAAGCAGAAGGAGTTAATACAAGGAAGAAATGTAAATGTGACATCTTAGTGAATTGTAATAATAAATGATTTACTCAAATGCTTTAATGTCTTGTTGACTAGATGTCTTGTTTAACCAATACATTATACATAAATTAAAATTTGACAGAAATTCATTTATTAAAAGTCTTAATACCCTAGACCTTTTGATTTCAGTCGTTTAGATCACAGCATAGTGAAAACTGGGGTAGGGATGGAGAACATGTTTTCCTGAAAGTTCAAACTTACTATGCTTCCGTTTACGCTGCCTCTTGTGTGTTTTCTGCACCATGGTTAATCCTCAGATGAGGACCAGTTAATGGACACTATGTTGCATGGTGGAGTGGTAAAAGCACGAAGATGTGGTTGTCAGTAGCAACATAGTCACTAGTGATAGAAGATTCTCCGGTGTCTAAAACTCTGCGTTGGTTCATATTTTCCACAGCGGCTTCCCTCTGCAGATAACTATGAACATCATGAACAAAAGGCACACACAGAATCCATCAATTTGCCAGCTTTTCTGTTATTGTCTTGTTCACATATTGGGTTGTTGTTGTTATTGTGCCTGGATGGTAGTTAACTGTCATCACTCAATATTGGCTTTTGATGCTCGCCTCATGTTCTAAAAATTGCCTGAGACAGAGGGAGCATTAAAGGTTGGAGATAAACAGGCTGAAGCACTTTGTGTGTGAAACACTTTGGATGTGTGTGTGTGTGTGCGCACACAGTGCGCATGCGTGTAACAAGCTCCTACAAACCTCTGTGGTTCAATCTGCTTCAATTTTTCCCATTATAGATTCTCACATTTAAAAAAAAGACAAATGCACACAGCAAGCAAGAGGAAGACAGAAAAGCAAGTGAACAGACATAGAGACTAACCGAGAGTGAGAAAAATAGATGAGGAAGGAGGATGCAGTCAGGAAAGGCTGAAAGTGCTGACGATGAGAGGATGCAGAGACAGACAAGGAGCAGGGGTTCTTTGGAGAGGAGCAGGGTATGAGAGAAATGATCTACAGCCAGCGGATGAAAGAGAAAGTGAGGAAACAGAGATGGGTATTTGTCAGGTGTTAGTGAGTTTCAGAGTGAAGGGAGAAAGTGGAATAGAGAGCCGCAGCTGATAGCCTCTCATCATAGAGGGATAGAAGAGTTGTTACTGCCTAGGATGAGCTGGAGAGGAGTGGGTGCTTTTTGTCATAATGGGAAGTGTGTGTGTGAGGATCTTTTTGTCCCTCTGCTACTGAGTTGAGAGCTACTGAGTAGCAGAATTGCTATCAACATATTTCGTTTTTAGATCACACATACACACATGCAAGAATAATACTGTGAATATCCCTGAAATTCTCTAATAAAAGCTCAGCCATGTCATTCTCACCCCTCTTTTTGTGAGTTTCTCTCTCTGTTTTTACTTTTTTATTTTTTAACAGAAACACCCACCGGTGCATGTGTTATTGTACTGATATCTTGTACTGGATTTACTAAGACAGCAGGTAATCATGGCCTTGGAAGTGTTGACTTTGCATTGCAACAGCAGGGCCAATACGAAAAAAGGAGGCTTCTAATGTTTTTTTTGTGTCATGCTGGCATTAATGAGGATGGATACTCATTCAAGAGAATTTTATTACCTATGAAAAATGAAATTATATGTGCATATCTTTGCATGCGTTCAACCTCAGATAGCGCCCCAAACAGCAGCAGTTCCACAAGGTCCTCCTCATATTCCTTTGTTAGGCTTCAATGTTGGATGAGGTCAGATCGATTTTATTTTAATGATCAAAGATTAACTTAAATTCATGGGATCCTAATTGCCAGCTATCGCCAGTATGAACCAATATTGACGTTTTTGTTGTGATGCATACCTACCAGAGCTTTCTTTTGTCTGATTGCAGTAGAAATCTTTTCTTGTTACTTTTGCCTACTCTGTCCCGTTTTCTGGTTATTTTGAATGTATGGGCAAACTTTTTAAATAACCATAACAATGACAGCCTCGCAAGTGATCTTTTACTTGTTTAACAGCTTCACACATGAGGACTTGATGTTATCTTATTTTTGTGAATTGTTCCCAAGCTCTTACACTGAACAAAATTATAAACGCAGCACTTTTGTTTTTGCCCAATCATCAGATGAACTCAAGGATATAAGACTTTCTCTATCAACAAAAAAGGCCTATTTCTCTCAAATATTATATCTGTGTTAGTGAGCAGCACTTCTTCTTTGCCGAAATAATCCATCCACTTTACAGGTGTGGCCTAGCAAAGTGCTGATCAGACAGTATGGGAATTGCACAGGTGTGCCTTAGGCTGACCACAATAAAAGGCCACTTGAAAATGTGCAGTTTCACTGTACTGGGAGGTCTGGGGGGGGTTCCGGAAACCA
Organism: Lepomis gibbosus; assembly: GCA_029875015.1. Lineage (NCBI taxonomy): Eukaryota > Metazoa > Chordata > Actinopteri > Centrarchiformes > Centrarchidae > Lepomis > Lepomis gibbosus. Next base: position 443 of record JAPMOB010222367.1, on the reverse strand, counting down.
GTCAGTATCTGGTGTGAGCACCATTTGCCTCACGCAGTGCAACATATCTCCTTCGCATAGAGTTGATCAGGTTGAGTGTGGCCTGTGGAGCCTGTGGAATGTTGGTCCACTCCTCTATAATGGCTGTGCAAAGATCCTGGATATTGACAGGACCTGAAATACGCTCTTGTATATGTTGATCCAGAGCTGTAACCCCACTGCCACTAGGGGTGGGAGAATTAATCGATTCTAAGATGCATCTCGATGCAGACGTGGAAGATTATTAATCGATTAACAAATGTCTAAAAATCGATTATTTAAATGTTAATTGATAACGTAATGTTGACGGAAGGCGGAACTCGCGGAAGCGCAGCGCCCGGACCATCTGCGGAGCGCACACAACAGAGAGACCAGTGTCCCCCTTTATTCGTCACCGCTGTGGAATGAATAACCACCCCAAAATG
>JAPMOB010222363.1:0-19133 GCA_029875015.1 Lepomis gibbosus | reverse complement strand
TTTCAGTCCTGTCTGTCTGTGGTCTTGTATCCAGTCTTCTGCTTGTTCTGTGTGGTGGTTCTGATCTGTCCTGTTATCTCAGTGTATGCCTTAGTACTTGTTTAGTTCTGTTCCTGTCCCTCATGTGTTACATCACTACCATCTTGCTTGGGTTCTCTCTGTTTGTTAGGTGTCAATTTATGTTCATCCACATCTTTAAGTTACTTTGTATCTGCCTTGTCTCGTATCCTAGTTCCAAGTTTGGTGTCTTAGTTCTTAGTCCTGTACCTTAGTTCATGTCTTAAGTGTTTACTCCTGGTGTGTGTACTTCTGTATTGTTTTGCCCATGTCTGCTCTGAGTTTTGTTTTATCTTGGCTTCAGTCTCTGTTCCTTGTTATTAATGTATTCGTATTCTGTCTGCTTGTGTCTGGATTAGTTTGTTAATTTTATTATTCTGATCTGTTACAACTTACTTTGACATGTTTGGTGTTCAGTACTTGTGTTTTGTCTGTTCACCTCCAGTTATCTGCCCGTCAGCCAGTCTCTCTGTTTCCCCTTCTGTCTCTCTGCCTCGTTAACCCTGATCCCAGTCACCTGTGTTGTTCCCGCTCTGCTCGTTAGTCCCTGTGTGTGTGTGTGTGTGATGTGTGTACCTGGTGTTTCTGTTTAGTCCTTGTCCGGTCATTGTCGCATGTTGCATGTATGCTCTGTGGAATGTTGTGCGTTCTACCAGTCACTGTGCTACCTCAGTCTGCATTTTTGGATGTACCAGTTTCCCTGTACTCGTGAGTTTGGTTCATGCCTGTTTTGTGTTGCCCTGGATTACGCACCCACCAACCGTGACATAAAATGTTGCTCACAAATGAACATTTTTTGATCACAATGTGTTGGGTTTTGTTTTCAAACAAGTATAAAATTTAAATGTTTTCTAAATGAATCTAGAAATCAAGCCGGAGCCTAAAACTGGTAGCTGCATGTTGATGATAGCAGGGACTGCAAAGGATTTTGAAGAAAATTTGTAGCTTTTCTCTCACACGGTGTTTAATCAGAATTCACACATGTACACGTAAATCATCCTCCTGCCACACATCTGAGCAATTTTTTTCTCAGATTAAAGACCCACACCTGCATAGACATTTGACTCCACCTTTACTGTGGGCCAGTGATTCTCAAAGTGGAACCAGGGACCAGGTGTCCTTAAGGGGGCTCTAGGGGGTCCCCAGCAAAAAAGGAATTAATCTATTTTCACTATAATTCCCTAATTAACAAATGGGTTTCATACATTTTTCATAAACGTTTCATGTTGTTTTGTAATTAAACATCTAAAAGCCAGAATCAGTTGTGTGACTTCAGAATTTAGTGCATCACAGCACAGAGATAGTGTGGGTGAAAATTACAAATGACCTTTTAATTGCATCAGGCAATGGACGTCTATGTACTGGTCTTATTAGATCTTACTGATGAATTTGATACCATTGACCATCACATGTTAGAGACTGGAACATTTCATAGGCATTACAGGCACTGCTCCAAGCTGATTCAAATCCTATTTATCAGAGCAATCCGTTTGTACATGTTAACAATGAATCCTCTATGCAGAGAGGGTTGTAGTGAGGTCACTGCGGTGTCAGGTGTGACTGTGCAGCAATGGCAAATTGTTTCCATGGCTGACAGGTCAAGAAGGAGGGCCCCAAAGCAGAATTTTTCTTTAGGCCCCATGGAGGCCATGACCAGCTCTGTGTGTTAGCCCCCTGCAATATCCAGAATTGAATTTAAAATCCTTCTGTTCACTTACACAGCCCTTAATGGCAGCTGGAAAACCAGCTATACAGAAAATGGAAAAGCTGAGTTTAACTGAAAAAAGTAACCGACTGTAGTACCAGGGCCACAGACGCTGAGACCGGGAAGAGGAAGATGCCACAGCCCGGTTCATGGGTGAAAGATTAAACACGACAGCGAAGCCACAGATAGTGCTGCTGAACAGTACAATGTTCCCATACATTGATTTATTTGTGGCGGCCCACCTCAATATCAATGCTGACCACCACATATTCTCTCTCTGCGCGCAGTAATGTCACAGTTAATATCGTGGGACATTTATGCAGCAAAACAAAACAAAAAAAAATAACAAAACTTGACAGGTCAGAAAGAGGAAACTCTGCAAAGGAAACAGAATTCAACTTTTAGCATCTGCAATGTTTAGATGCTCTGATGAAGCTCAGGCTACTTTACTCCAAACAGTGTCTCTGTATGAATCTGGACTCTGTGTGAGACCGTTTGGATGTGTTGAAAACATTGAAAACACAGCATATTATTTAATATTAGATCCTGATAATCCTGTCGGCTTGTCTGGAAATTTAAACATGCCGCTGTGGCTCGTTCGCTAAACGCATTTATCGCCCAAAACTCTGCCTGCAAACAGCGCTGCTCTCAGTTAATGTGCGCACAATGTTGCCATGTGCTTCATGTGTTTCCCCTGGTCTGGACACTGACCATCGAAGGGGAAACAGTTTTTCAACTTGAAATGAAGGTTGCGACGGTGGAATCACATAGGTGTCATTTACACTGGGGACGTGTACCAACCACTTTTTGAAAGCATTTGCTAAAAGTTTTCTGAAAATTTGCTTGCAACAAGAAATGTTAAATAACAAATACAAATTCTATGAGAACTACTTCCATAATCTTTTATATTTGTCACCGGCCACGTGAATTTTGTTTCCCTTCATATAAATAAAGACATTTCCACCATAAGTTGGTGCAGAAAATGTCTCTAGAATGCAGGAAAATAAGAGTTTAATCCTCAACATCTTCTGGGGGAGGACCACAAGACCCGCCAATCAAATAGCCTATTTCATTAATGAATATTTCTTCAAAATAGCTTAAGAGGTTCTTGTTCTCTTGTTCTCTTGTTCTCTTGTTCTCGTGACTCCAATATTGTGCATTCTCACATCTCACAAGTGTTTGGTCACACCACTAATATGAGGCTTTAAATGTCCCCATCACTTTTCAACACAAAGTGACGCCCTTCTGTAATCAGCTGCATTCACATGGTCCTAAAGCCAAGCTGAGCTTCTTATTAGTGCTTTTTATTCGAATTTCTTTTATTAATAGGCTAGTCTACATATAATGACGAATGGCGAATGGCTGCGATGCTGTTAGGTGCTTTATTAGAGGCTGGTCATGATTGTTCATGCGTGCATTAGCAGGGAGGCCCAGGTGGAGTATACAATGTGGACTCTTCTGGTGGGCCGGTCTCGATCAAACTCCAGGGCCATTTTTTACTCCCAGTCCGTCCCTGGGTAGACACCATCTCCACATTTAAGAGTAGGCTTACGACTTTACTCTTTGATAAAGCTTACAGTTGGGACTGGCTCAGGTGAGTCCTGAACCATCAATTAGGGCGGGTTCACAGCAAGGATGGTTTGTTATTTGAATTTTCCAACTGGTCTAGTTTGTTTTCACAAAAGCAAAAATTCAAACAGTTCAGTCCAGTCCAGTAGACAGAGGGTCATGCATATAAATGTCTCATAAGGCAGCAATTAATAAATAATTGAATAATGCAGGCATTTAGAGGTAGAAACTCAGACGGACTTATCACAGATCATACCATGACATTTCTTATTTAAAGTGGAGCAGTGCAGTAAGTGGACCTCAATTGCAAACCTGAAAAATTACAAAGTTCATCATAAATTGACAGCTATGCTAAATCTATGTGTATCTTCTTGAATAAATGCATAAGTATCCCTACATGCTATATACATAGAAAAGTTAAATATATATTTTTTATTCTTTGGCATTTGACACTAACATAACTTTGTACTCTTTTGTACATTTTTGGGAGTATTTTCACTTTTGGAATTGGAATTGACAAACAGAATCTGAAATCTAACATTTTCAGTCTGTAGTAAAGACAAAATTAGTCCAAATATATAGAGAATGTATTGCATTGTGAACTATAATTTATATACATTTTTTAAATGTGTATAAAAAACACATGAGGACAATTAAAACTAAATGTAAAAGTAAACAAAACAGGGAGAAGGCCTTTCCAGGTCAGTCCATGCCATTAGATACAGACGTCCAGCACACTGAGGATGTGTTCCATGTCTCTGCAGCTGTCTGGCACCAGGTGGTACATCTGATCCACACTGTGACTATGGAAGGAAAATAAACGAGTAATAATTGTTGCAGGTAATTAATGGAAAATATAAAGTTAACTATAAAAGATGCCTCAGTTTGGGTGACAGTACCATTATGTCACAAATTTTAGAGGAAATAGAACAAGGGAGCCACACCTTAATAATATAGATGACAGTCAATAACAATGGTCAACAATATGTGTTTGTGTTCCTTGGAGACAGACAATGTAATATCAGCTGTAAAATGTCCAGTAGCCATCACAATAAATGCTGATTCATGGCAACGTTAACTTTAGTCTCCACATAATCTAATGTGGAAAATTACCACATTTTATTAAAAAACGTTTGTGTAGTATAACCTAAATAACAGAGAAATATGTCTGTGAAGGTTCTCAGTCATCCAGGACTTGGTTGAAGATAGTAGAAGATATTTTGTCCCTCATCCAGAGACTTCTTCAGTTTTGACTGACTGGTAGGGAAACTCAACTGTTTAACCTCTGTGTGATTGTTAGCTACGATCGTCAATAACACTGGTTCGTTAGTGCTCCTAGCTGTGGTAACAACAGTTGTCATGGTTAGAACCACCCGTGGCCAAGTCTGAACAACCATCATTTGTATCGTCACCTGAGGCCAAGAGGAAATGCTTGTTCAGTTTCCTGGGAAGTGATGAAAGGACAGCATTGTAAGTGGAGGATAAGTGTTGGCGTAGACACCTTATTCTGTTCAGAGATGGCTTCTCAACCCGGGTGTAGATGGCTTCCTTGAAAACTCTTTCAAACAATCCATCTTCTCGGTCTAAAATGTGCACCTGGTGATCCTCAAGTGAGTGTCCCTTATCCTTCATAAGTAAATAAACCGCTGAGTCTTGACCTGAGGAGTTGGCCCTTCTGTGTTGAGCCATGTGTTTGTGTAGTGGTTGTTGAAGTTTCCCTAATGTACAGGTCTGTGCATTTCTCACTGCACTGGACCGCATACACTAGAATGCTTTTCTTGTGTTTGGGTGTGCGGTCTTTTGGGGTGTAAGTAGCTATCTTTGCGTGTTCTTGGGTTTAAAAAACACAGGGATATGGTGTTTGTTGAAAATCCCCCTGAGTTTCTCTGATACTCCAGACACATATGCAATCACCATGTTGTTGCATTTGACCTTCTTCTCCTCATCCCCTGTAGTGTTGGTCTTCTTCCTGGATTATGTGGCTGTTTTCACAAAAGTCCATTTAGGCGTTTCCACAGGCAAGGTTGTGATGACCCCTAGCTTGTGTTCCAGTGGGTGGTGGGAATTGAAGAGCAGGGATTGGTCCGTGTGTGGGGGTTTCATGTACGCTACAATTTGCAGTCTCCTGTCTTCTTCAATGTGTACAGCGCAGTCCAGGAAAGCCAAACTGTTGTTGTTGTCTCATGTGAACTTGATGTTACTGTCCATGGAGTTGATGTGTTCTGTGAAGGCTTGCACTTCCTGGGTTTTAATTTTGACCCAGGTGTCATCTACATACCTGTACCAGTGGCTCGGTGCTGTTCCTCTGAAGGAATTGAGGGGTTTTCCCTCCCCTTCTTCCATGTAGATGTTAGCCACAATAGGTGACACCGGTGAGACCATGGCACAGCCCTGCTTTTGTCTGTAGAATCCGCCGTTGAAAAATAGGTGGTATTTAGACAGAGGTCGAGTAATTCAGAGATCTGGTCAGGGCTGAGGCTAGTTCTGTTGTCCAGGTTGGGGTCTTGTAGTAGCCGTTTCCTTACGGATTCTACTGCCTCCATGGTGGGAATGCAGGTGAACAAAGATGTGGAAGATATGGACTACCCAAAATACACAAAAAAGGGGTCCGGCTCAGGCCTATATCAGCAGGATCAACTCGTTACTACAACATTGCAAAACACATATTTACCATCTTAGCCCCTTTGGTTGGTAACACGCCTCACCACATCCAAAACTCTATTGACTTTGTAAACAAAGTTCGAGGAGTGAAACTGGACCCAGACGAAACCATAGTGTCCTATGATGTGACCTCTTTGTTCACCTGCATCGCCACCATGAGGCAGCATGACACATCCATCCATCCATCGTCAACCACTTTTCCTGCATACAGGGTTACAGAGGGCTGGAGCCAATCCCAGCAGACTTCGGCCAAAAGGTGGGGTACACCCTGGACAGGGTCACACACACACACACGTAAAGACAATTTAGAGTCACCAATCAACCTGGTCCACATTTCTTTGGATGGTGGGAGGAATCTGGAGCGAACCTACACAGGGAGAACATGCAAACTCCACACAGAAAGGCCCGGATCGACCGAGGTTTGAACACACAATCTTCTTGCTGTGAAGCGATAGCACTAACCACTGTACCACTGCGCCGCCCCAGCATGACACAGTGCTATACAAATAAATATATATACCATATAAAAAGAAGTCAAGGTAAGCGCACGCAGGTAGAATGTGTCCAAGTTTTGACTTTGTTCAACTACCAAGTTGGCAAAAGTCAGTCGCAATCATCTCGATTGCCCCTAAGGACTGATCTCACGGCATTTATAAAGACAAATTCCACGAGATCAGTCTAAAGGTGGTTGGTAAGGCACAAAAACTACTTGGTTAGGGTTACGGAATGATTATAGTAACTATTGTTTGGATCAAAATAACTACTTTATTAAGGTAAAGACAACAGTCATTTACACAGCCACTTCAGTTCCTTGTCATGTAAATGTATGTTGCATTCAGGTATCTTGACAAAGATGCTATCGTTTTTGTGTAAAGTCACCAGGGACTCAGTGGTTTAGATGTTTGGCTTTTTAAAAACTATATTTCCACCCTTTATGATTATTTATCAGGGTCATTTGAGTCCAAGTTTCTCTATTTGCCACTACATGCTGGTTGCAAAAACACCCTGATTGTTTTGTTTAGGGTGTTGGAATCCAAGATGGCTTGTGCATTTCCAATGGCGAGGACCATGCTAATGTTTTCCATGACAAAGAAATGACAGAAAAGAAAAAGGCTTCATTATTGCCTTGATTCAATTTTAAATTCAAAGGTGAATTCAACCCAAAGTCGTAGCTGTGCGCTTCAGCAGTCTGCACTGGATAGATAAGTATGTGCTGTTTTTGTTATTCTGAAGGTATGATTTGTTCAGACACTGCCAAAAGCAAATATCTGGGAAACAAAGCGAAGCCTGTTTGGTGATAATGTTTGGCCTTGTTGTCAGAATCAGTGATTGAGCGAGCAACAGTAGGACTTGTAATTGCTCTACTTCAACCCATGAGTAAACTAATGTGACACACGGCTGTGCACCAAATATTCCCACAGGAGGTCCATCATTTGGCTTTGTGGCCTCCCAGCATGCCCCTTTAATCGGCTCATCAGCAGACCACACAAAGAACTGAACTACTGGATACGATCTGCACTTGTCCTGTTCACTTCATAATTTGTGTCCCAGAATATGGTGGTGAAAGTGGCCTGTAAGTTTTATAAGTCAATGACATGTTCTTAGCTTCTTTACATCCCTTTGTAACATGTAAAAAGTCAACTCATTGTGGATACAATGACTGTCACAACAGATAACCATGTTGTAGTCAGGCTTTACACACTGTGGACACAATGAACAATCACTTGGCATTATGGTCCCTCTTCCAGTTAGGAACATAGTGGAACATAGTATTCTCTGTTAAGACCTCTATAGCAAGGCGAACATCATTATTATTAATGACAGGATGCAGAATATCAAGAATTCCTCATGGGCACCAAACTGGAACTTAGGCTTGGATCTGTCAAAGGAGGTCTCACTATGCAGAAGACATGGTCTTATACAATCTAAAATTCTCAAAGCTTGTTGATGAGGTATTTTCACACACACACACACACGCACACACACACACACACACACACACACACACACACACACACACACAATGTGGGAAACCTCAGCATCCAAAGTTTAGCATATGGAGAGACTGATTCTCCATTGGCGGTGGTAGAGGAAGTATTCACATTCTTTAAGTAAAAATGGCAAAACCACAATGGGTAGATACTTTTTTACAAGTACTGCACTTAGTTGACTTACATACTGGATGTGTAAGTTTCATTTTAATGTTGTAGCTTCTTGAGGTGGACTGAATTTTAACATTTTTACGTACTGTTGGGTAGTCAATCTACAACAACGTAAAATTTTAAAAGATCATCATATGTTTTATATGTACAATTTGGTAAATATCAACCAACTATAGCTGTAAAATAAATATAGTGAAATAAAAAGTACAATAACTCCCTATGAAATATTGTGATGAAGTGTTAAGTTAAATAAAATAGAAATACTTTCTATCAAGTCACATTTATTTTTATATTTATATTTATATTTAGTAAAATTGTGGTTAAGGTTTGGGAAAGATCATAGTCATTGTTAAAAAAAAACTACCCTTGACAGTCAGTAGGAAACAGGAAACAAACATGCTTATGTCTGACTTTTTGTTGACCCACCTTCCACCCCAGCCTCCTCCAGTCAGCTGCTAGAAGGCTTTGTAGCCTTAATTATGAATGCATGTTGTTTTGTGGGATTTGCTGAAAAGACTGATGCGAACACTTCTGTAATAATTTGCTGACATTGGAAAAATCAGCTTAAGCTTGTGATATTAAAATGATTTGTTTAGGTCACTTTTGGATAGGGCTGCACAACCGCGCATGATAGCGATTACAATTTTAGCTTCACACAATTGAACATGAACATGATCGACAGCGATATCGCCATTTAAACTGGGTGCTCCCCTCGTGGTAAACTTTGCTGCATATCAAATCAAGTTTCCTAAACTTACAGCCAAGGGGCAGATTCGGCTGCACACGCATCCTGCTGCTGCTACAGTCCAGAGTTGACAGCAAAGTCCACGAGTCTGCATGTTTCGGTTGCGCAGCGCCTGCAGGAGCTGGTTGCAGCCCATCAAGTCAATGCTTGGGAGACCATGAGACAGCGCATCCCAAAAATGTGCCAGATGCAGCTCTCGGCTCTGCTTTGTGACGAATACACAAGTCTTTTTTTGACGGAAGCCGGATCAAGCGGCACAGACCACATCGAACTGGACCGACAGAGAGGGTCAATTTTCAAAATAAAACATCCTGTGCATAGTATCATAAATACTATTACTATTATTGCAAAAATTCCACAACTTTTAGTACAAAACAACAAACTCATCACACTTGTAACACCGCCAGTCCATCAGTGAATCCTATGACAAACAATGCAAGATACATGTTTCAAATCGCCTTAGAAGTGCTGAAAATAGAATGCTACAGTATGTAAAAGACAGATTACATATGAGTATTTTCATATGAGGCAATACACTTTCATTACTCAAGATTTACAGAATATATCATTTCCATGATATCTATCTTATTTGTAAGTCAAGTCAAGATCAAGTGTCAAAGTTTTTATTTTTCCAGATATAGCACAACCATTTGACAGGGCCTTTCACCACCTCTCTGACCTCTCTGTTATTGCTCATGCCCACCTCTCTGATGGATCCCTTGTCCCCCAGCTCTTCCTCTTCCTTGCTGTGTATCCTGCTCAGTATTGAAAGAAATTGCCAGTCTTTACACACCGCCTTTTAATGGGTGACCAATTGTGGTTAAGAGATTAAATCAATCAGCAATTAGGTACAGAGGATAGGTAAGGTTACATGTACTTAAGATATTAATACAAACCGACATTTTATATAGCTGACAAACCAATTTAATCTATAGGTTTACCAAACGGTTCAGTGATTAACCATTAAGATCAGTTGGAACAAGTGTTGGTCAAATGTATTTGTGCATCAGAAGAGAAGCGTATCAAAAGTATTGTGAGCATTGCATTGTGAAAATTACTTGGAGCCTGGAAAACTTTCAAACAAGGTTCAGAGACTGAAAAAATACCTGCATGCCTAAGTTGCTGACTAGCAAGATCCTCTTATAATGTAGGGTTTTTTAATGGCACAGTACACTTGTCTTAGCGGTAATCCGTTGGATTGTCCCGAATTTTTTGTTTTGAACAATTCTGTTATGTTGTGTAATTTTACATTAATGTTAAGAATCACTGTTCTTGGTACATATCCGCCATAGTCAGAGTTCAGTTAAGAGCATTAAACACAACATGGACAATGTATTAGCTAGACCAGAACAATATAATGCAATTCACTGCAACAGCTCTGCAATAAACTCTTTAACTCAGGTTTTGGTGAAATTGTCAGAAATGTATAAAAAGGCCTTCAACTATATATTCAGGGTGATAGTTAAAGGTGATGTTTTACTGTTCTCACTATGAGAGGTGTTTCTACTTTTTAAAAAAAAATCTCTTCCTTCCTGTAATTTGTTTAATTTACTAGCAGCAAGACAAATGTGGGCTCTACTACTGGGCTATAGTAAATAGTCCTGTATTTTTTCTTTGGTTTGTTGCAATTTTAGAGTTTTGGAGAGATGCACACTTAGTTTTGATTATATACAGGTAGAAAAATCAAGAAAATCAAATTACATGCAAAACACCATAGAAAAACTTGAGCCATGCCAGCCATGTTGTTCAATCCATGAACAACTATAGATCAGATTTGCACAAGATAATAGGTGTGTTTGACTTGATACAGCTTAAAAGAAGGCATGCTCTTTAGAAATTTTGCTGGTGCTGCAAAATGTCACACGACATTAAAAACTTGCGTGAGTAAGGCAATTGCACTCACTTTTCTCTGGCTGCACTAAGTGGGAACCACATTGTGCCTTTATCTGACTTAAGGACAATATTTTATACCCCACCCCTGCAGCTCACGTTTGACTATCAAGTCAGCGAAAGTCAGCCGTAGTCATCTCAAATCACATTCCCACTTCGCCAAACCCGCTCATTGCAATTCTCTACCTGCCCACCAGATGCCCTCAGACCACCTTCTCCAGTCACCTGACTTCTTCATCCTCCTGCTCACCTGTTTCCACTTTCTCTCATCAGCCCTGCAGAAAAACACTGAACTGTATTACTCTGTCTGGTTGTCTGTATTTGGGTCATCCTCCCTTTTGTTACTGGAATTCACTGGCTGTGACAGCTAGTGAGTGTTGGCCAGGGGAGTTTTGGATTGAACTTTTCTGATCAGGGATAAAACATCTGAATCCTGACCCAATATATATCCATGCCTAGAGGTGTTGCAGTGAACTCTGCTGCAGACCTCTAACCTGCAATAACTTGGGATGATATTATTTCAATCCTATCAAAACTGCTGCAACCATCATGAACTATAAAATAAAATCTGATTAATCAGGCAGTGCTTTATATGAAATTAAAGAGCAAAGAAAAGTCAAATAAACCTCTGACCCAAACTAATACTGTAAGCTTATAAGGATACAAGCCTCATAGCCATTCCCAATTGTATTATGTTTAGTTACCTTAATCCGGGTTACAATATCTGATGAGGACATTTATTGAGCACTGTTAAAAAAACTAAACAAAAATCCAGAAAGGGTTGTTTTTGAATATTAAATTCTGCATAAGTTGTTTTCCTATAACCTCCTAGATGCAAGGGCAGCACGTTGTGTGACCCTGTTTCCCAAAGTATCATAAAAACTAATTCCAGGGAGCCTTATGTCCCATGGTACTAATAAAATAAGTACATTTGTTCAAATGCTTTTCTTAAGTTAAGTTTTAAAGTACATTTTACATTTTGTACTTGTTACCTCTACTTCAGAGGCATATTTCAGAGGAAAATATTGTATCCTGTTTTTCACTCAACTCTTTATCTGAAAGATGGAGTTACCAGTTACATTGCGGATTCAGATTTTTCATCCAAAACATACATTATGCTTATAAAAAGGATGCACTGACATACATGCTACTAATACCAACAATACTTCAGCTACTGCACCCACCCATTACATTAAATTTATTCATCTGATGCTTTTATCCAAAGCGACGTGCACAGTACTTCATCAAATGTACAGAGCTGCTTCAAGTGCTACATTGAGAAACAAATCATTGGCTGAATTCTACTGTCGATCCATCAGAGGCTCTTATCTGCATACCAACATGGTACAAATGAAACTTGAAGCAAATAGAAAATGGGCCATTAACACTTAATATGATAAATATTTCCCTGTAAAATGTCTGTATAAAATAAACACTTGTTTTTTCAGCCATTTAGTGTTGTTTTATCACTGATTGTGTCTAAAGCCGTGCACATTAATTTCATTACTGTCACAGCATGTTCCTGTGTGAAGGAACTGTTTTAATGTGGTTTTCTGGAAATGCACAACAAGACGAGATGAATTTTAATGGATGACAGGGAACATTTAATGACTAATATATCCTTCGCTTTTTCCTTGCTAAATTATTATTAATCAATCAGAAGGAGCTTTATTGCCAAGTAGTGTTTAACACATACGAGGAATGTGCTTTGGTGACAAGGTGCTACACGTAAACAAACATACAACTGACAAATAAATGGAGAAATATATAAATATGGAATAAACAAATGCAAGGTATATAAGAATTTTAAAGAATAGACAAAACTAATCCAACTATTACTAAACAACGTCGCAGATATTGTCCATTACTGTGGGTTTGTGTTGTGCAGACATATTGCAACATAAGAGAATATTGTGTTCATAAACATAGAAATTGACAACATAAAAATATAGAACAACAATTAACAATTGACAACAATTATGTGCTCTGTGCCAGGTTTGTGCACGATATGAAATGAAATAATATTTATACATGCAGAGACATTTATATTATTTGAAAGGGGGGGAGTGTCAGTGAGGGACCCGGGCCTTGTTAATGAGGTTAGCTGCAGATGGGAAGAAGCTGTTTTTGTGGCGAGAGGTTTCGAGCCACTGTTAGTGGCGACTGGGAAGTCAAGCAGGATGATGGAGGAGGATTGGGCTGGGCTCTTCTGAAGTCCATGACCATCTCCACTGTCTTCAGAGCGTTGAGCTGTAGGTTCTGGCTGCACCAGGTCACCAGATGTTCAATCTCCCACCTGTAGGCGGACTCATCCCTTAGCCCAGTGAGGGTGGTGTCATCTGCAAACTTCAGGAGCTTGACAGACTGGTGACCGGAGACGTAGCTGTTGGTAAACAGGGAGAAGAGCAGAGGGGAAAGAACGTAACCCTGAAGGGAACCGGTGGTGAGGGTCCTGAAATCAGAGACATATTTTCCCAACTTGATGGGGAGGTGGTGACGCAGTGGATAAGACGCATGGCTTTGGTGTGAGAGACCCGGGTTCAACTCTACACTATGACCTACCATCTACCCATGTCTCCCTGAGCAAGACAGGTAACCTAGTTACTCCAGAGGCGTGTCACTTAAAGCGTCAGCTAAATGAATAACTGTAAAAACTTTTTTTGTTTGTTTCTTTTTTTTCATTTATTTATTTAAACAAGGTACAATGACAGACTCTATCATGTACAGATCAAACCATGTTTGAAGTCCAGGGTGTAATTCACCTCCCAAGTAATCAACATTGGACTTATTCAAAAACATCATCTAAGAAGAAATAGTGGCACAACTAACTAAGTTATAAACAAATAATAGTAAATAAAAATAACAACAAAAAATACATAAAAATGAACCAATTAATCAAATTAGATAGTTAAATTTCACAAATTTAAAGGATGGGAAATATAAATTAAAGATAAGGGGCTAGGGTGAAATCAAAAATACCAACAAATTGTGTGGTATGAGTTGTTACAATTAGTTACACCTTGGCTAAAAAAGGTAATGTGATGTAATATAATATGCCATTTGCTTCAGTGATTATTAATCCTGTTCTGTTTTTGCATCTAAAGGCTACTTGAAATATAGTATTACAGTATTGGCTTGAAGGCAGCGGGGATAAGGAGTTGGGCTCTGGTTTGGGTGTCCATTGAACGTTAGCCTACAACTGTGGCGCAACGCCAACAAACCGTCCTCGTCTTACACACCTGTCTCTCCGTTGCAACATTCACTGACCAGTAACCTGCAGCAGGTTTTCCAGCTCCGCTGTTCCATTAGCACTCACCACAGTGACTGACTCGCACGCCGATCCGCTTGTTGCACTATAACCTCAGCGCCACTGACGTAAACAGTAACGTCACCTTTACTGCCATATAACATCTGAGTCACATCTAACAGAGAAAATTATAAGTCCTACACACACAAAATATTCATTTATGACATTATGGCATTTATTTAATCCCACTAAAGGACAAGAAAAAAATTAAGACCTTGGTAAAAGAAATAAAGTAATACTTTGTAAATGAAATAGTACTATTACTACTAATAATAATGATAATAATACTTTTAAGGCTTTATTTTTGGAATATGAAATTTAAGACTTTTTTAATACTTTTAAGACCCCGTGGGTACCCTGTGAAAATAGACCCTGTGGAGCCACCAAGGAAAAAAAAAAACTTTTAGACAAAAATTATTTGGCATGGAAGGTACCTGTAAAAATGCGCATTACTTCAGCTAAATTTAAATTGCACAGGTGACAAGTGTCAGTGAATTGTAAACCCCCCACCCCCCACCACCACCCACAAAAGGCACTTTAATTAACTTTATAGGGCACATCTTTCTACAGAGAACACAATTTTTGGAGAGCTTCCTGTCAGGAGATATTAATTTGCTGTCAGGCAGCTCTGAGGGACCGTCCATAATCGTAGAAAAAAAGATTCTTTCATATGTGACAGCGACAGTGAGTGGTGATGTTATCCTGTGGACGTCAGTCAGGCTTGTGTGTGTCTGTAAGTGTGTGTGTCATCTGAAGCCGACTTGACTCTAACACAGACTGACAAAAGAATGCAGCAGGCCTCACTCCTGTTACAACATGGATTTCACATGCAGCAGGGAAATCCAGACAGTCATTTACTATTTACTGTTTCACTATTAAATGAATTAATAGTCAGTTAGATTTTGTGATTTTGTGTTATCACTGACAGTAATTTTCACAAATATAAACTGCTTTGTATCGGAGCATTGTTAGCTGTGTGGTGTTTATGGAGTGTGAAGTGGACACTACTTTTTTTCATTCTGTTGTGGGCATTTTTTTTAAAGTGTAGATATTTCAAACTTAAATAAAATGTTAGACTGTAAATGAATTGTTGTAAAATAGGAAGTGATTCCAGAAACCTCGGTGACCAGCAGCCAGGCACAGTGAGTGACATTAGTGAGTGAGTGCTGTCACTAAGGTGAAGGTTCAAAGAAGAGCTGGGCAGATGGATTAACTGAAATAGTTCTGCCTTTATAGAGGCTGATAGAGGTGGCTGTGGCTCAGGAGGTAGAGCAGGTTGCCCGTTAATCGGATGATCAAGGGTTCAATCGCCAGCTTCTCCAGGCTGCATGTCAAGATGCTGAACCCTGAATTGCCCCTGGTGGCTATTCCACCAGAATGCAATGTGGTATTGAAGTGCTTTGAGTGGTCACAAAGACTAGAAAGGCTATACAAATACAGAGCACTTACATGATAGGTGCATTTTCTTAAGTCCGGACAGAGCCATGCTAGATGTTTCCTCCTGCATCCAATCTTTGTGCTAAGCTAGGCTAACACACAGACATGCCATTCATATCGAGCTTCTCATTTCACTCGAATACATGCGTCTCTCAAAATGTCAAAGTAATCCTATAGGTAACTCTTAAGCATTATTATATAGATCACTCCAGGAATGATCACTCCATTACTTAAAAAATAAATAAATACTGTGAGAGCAAATGTCTGTGAAGATTCTCAGTCATCCAGGTCATAGTTATCCAAAGAAGGTTAAAGTCAAGGGCAACTGGAATCCTCACCTGAGGCCAATGGGTTACGTAACCTATTGGCCTCACCTATTGGCCAAAATGTCTTCTAGTATCTTCAACCAAGTCCAGTTGCCCTTGATTTTAACCTTCTTTGGATGTGAGAACAAATGTCTTGAAATGAATAATTTTGCTATGATTATACTTCTATCATGGAACAATGAAAAGTTTTATCCACATTTTTTGTATGTATGATGGTGATGGTGTGTTTTGCAAATACAATAGAGAATAATAATCTCTGGTTTGGTCTCCACCACCTGCACTTTTTGCACATTGTTCTTTGATCTATTGTTCATAAAGAAAATATTGATTAGTGCAGAATTAACAATACAGCAGGAGGCTCATGTTCTTATAAAGTTTGAATACAAACTTAAGAAAATCAAAAAGATTAAATGAATGAGATTAATTGACTTATAAACCATTCTGGTGAAAAAGATCTAGATTTATATGACTCAAGTTATGTAATGTTTACTTCAGAGGGCAGCAAGCCAACCTGAATTATTTGTATTGTTTTTTCTCTCTGTGATGTGAAATCCTGTGATACCATTTCAAGGATTCACTGAATAGGAATAAAGTATAATAATAACTGGAAGTGGATCTGAAGGTGTTATCATTCAGGTCTCGTGTCAACAGTAAATGTATTTAACAGCAGCTGAACCTCAGCTTGATCATTTGAAATTCTGTTCAGGTTGCAAAAGGCTGAAAGAAATCCTTGAAGAAAGCATCGTAACATGCCAATTTGTTGATAGAGTAAAAGGTCAACAAAAGCTCAAAAGCACAGGAAATAAATTTGACTTTCATTTGATGGATTTTTTTTATTTCCTCCAAGGTGATGAGATGAAGTGTTGGCCCTGATGACTGACAGCGGCTTGATAGTTGCAGGTTTGGCCGCGGTCTCAGACACACGTCTTGGCTGTTGTCGGCTGAGGCAGAGTGACAGCTCACCCTCTCGACCCCTCTAGCTGTTACCGTAACAACGTGCTCTGCCAGTGACCTGTGAACATCAGCGATGCCAAGCCTCCACCGGCCACCAACTGCCCACACTCGGCTGTCAGTCTTATCAACCATTCCCCCTCAGTTATACACACAAACACACACCATCACGTCCCCTCAGAGCTACACAATCTGACCACATTCAAGTGACAGGTAGAGGACACATCAGAAAGAATAAATAAATAAAAATACTCACAGTGCTCTGGCAGTAGTGAAAAGGTGACTTCTGCTGGAGCTGTGTGTCCTCTGCCATCCAAAAACATCAGCTGGGATGTTTGTTTTTTAATGACAGAAATCAGGCTCCTGAATAAACTTTTTAAACACATTTATTATCAACTTACACAATTGTAGTTAATTACTGTTAGTTACTGTTGCTAAGTCGGTATTGCCACTGTCTATTACTGCACTCCACGGAGAAATATTGTCAAATTTGTTGGAAAAAGCAATCTCAGAAGAAGCAGACAGTTTTGCAGTTGCATTATACATGTGAAGGTTGTATTCAGGCTGTCTGACTCAAACGAACGTGAAAAAATAAAGATAGAAGCTAAAGCCTACCAATCACACAGCCCCAGACGATTGAGAGAAAAGATAATGATTTAAATGATCAACACTGTTCCTATAAAGCTGTGTAGGCCTCTATTCATTATTACAATCATTAAAAAGCAGAACACATGGCTTTATTATGTTACATTCAGTAGAAAGTTAGCTTTAGGGAACTAACATAGGGAGCTAACTAACATTATATTAGGAAAAATCCACAACTGACATTTTTCTGGATTTATTTTAGGTTTTGGCAGGGTGTACCCCGCCTTTCACCCAATGTAAGCTGGGATAGGCTTCAGCCCCTACCGCGACCCTGTACGCAAGATAAGCGGCTGACAATGGATGGATGGATGGATTGATTTTAGGTTTTGGAAAGAGAATTGTACTTGTCCTATCAACCTCTCTTGGTAGCGACTGTAACTATTACCCCCAGTGCCCCAGGATCAGCGTTTGACCATAACTTTTTGCATTAGAGTCAATGGAGCACATTCATGAAACTGTCGGACTTCAGTTAGAGCGAGTCCTATACTGCGCTGTGATTGGCCAGCTGTGTTTTCGGGGTGATGCTTAGCGAAGCGTCAATTAACAGAAGGACAAGGGTAAATGAGAAACTTCTGCTCATGTGTTGAAAGTTCTGTCCACAATGTGTCTCTACAAGATTGCAATCTAAACTGAAATTTCAAAGTAATAGAAATGTTTGTTCTATTTCGTATAGACCTCACCCTCTAAGGCTATTGCTATTGGGTTTACCCCTAAGCGTGCATGCACAGCACTGAGATAAGTTTGTCTATGCCCACCCACAGCGTGGGCCTCTCCTACGTCTGCACCTTGTATATATATACAACAGTGAGACCTAGCCTTCGGCTCCCATTTTTCTTCAGCAATGAGCTGTCTAAAGAGCAGAAGATCTCCAGTCAGAAGAATAGAAGAATGATGTCTTTGAGCAAGTCGGAACAGGACACCGCTACATCTGTTCGGGTGTGCGGCATCCATGACACGGGCTTTGTCCTGCCGGGGTCCTCCATCCCCGAAGCGAGGCGTGCCTCGGACTGGACCATGCCAGCCGAGAACTCACTCCATGGCCCCTGCTGCCCATATAGGATCATTTTACCATTCAGGACGAGGTAGAGTGGCAGTCCTCACACTCTCTGGATGAAGCCCTCCTGCTTTACCGGAAGAGTCTGCTGACTCCGCTTCTTCCCTTCACAGGTCTGCCAGCGGCTCCCTGCTTCCCCCGTTCCAACCTCCAGTGACGGTGGCCTCAATGTTGCTGCGGCAAGGCAAGAGATTGTTAAGCTAACAGGATGCCAACGTCAGGCTAACGTCAGGAAGCTAACCTTAAACCAACATGTAGCTGACATGCGGTCTGCCTCTGGATCAGCCGACCAGGGAGACCCCGTATGTCAAGTTGCTCCACATTAGCTCAGGCTAACGACATCAACCAGCATCCTGCTTGCTGTTGGCCGACCTTCGTCACTCAGTGCAGGTGACTGGTAAGCTATGGTTCGGGCCTGTGTAATCTTGTTGTTCATAATGTTTGTGCCTTTGGTTCACTGAAAGCAGGCTGTGTCATATGAGCCTTCGAAGCGGTCATTATGCTTCATGAGGACAGGACACACACAACTCTGCATGTAGTGTCATGTAGAGCCCTGCACGGGCCTCAAATCTAGGCCCGAGCCCGGCCCTGGCCCGAGACGCTCAAGCCCTAGCCCGACCCGTA
>JAPMOB010222360.1:0-22674 GCA_029875015.1 Lepomis gibbosus | reverse complement strand
TAGATTACCCCGTTACTGAAAAAATAACGCCGTTACGTAACGCCGTTCTTTTAAACGCCGTTATTCCAAACACTGCTAAACACAACAGACTAGCCAAGATACAACATACTAAACACAACAGACTAGCCAAGACACACAGAGTATACTCAACAGACTAGTCAAGACACACAGACTAAACTCAACAGACTAGCCAAGACACAACATACTAAACACAACAGACTAACCAAGACACAACATATTAAACATGACTAGATTTGACAAACGGGACTAGACATAATTAAACTCAAAAGACTAGACTTGACACACAGACAAAACAAGACAGACATACAGACAGACAGACTAGATAGATAGATGGAGAGCCTATCATCTGAGTAAAAACATTAAGTTATCATTACTCTATCCTATCAGTTGTCATGCCTGTGCACGGTGTTGTGGGAAGATTGCAGTGAACAGCAGCATTCCTAATCAAACTCATGCCATGCAAAGGTCCTTCTTAATCACTGTGAGCTACTGGACTTTAGGGACCATACTCTGAAGTCTACTTTACATTGGTGCTTTCATGCAAAACATTCTTAGACCACATGACCATGTCAAAGTAAATGTCAAGGTCAAATTTCAACAGCGTAAGGAAGGAAATGCTCGACTGTTCTTTCTAAAGGCACTACAGTCATCCTACAGTTTCTATAGTACAGTCGGCTCAGCCACCATGCAGAGGGCATGGTACAGTACAAACCTGGCGCTGCTATAGGCTCCACTGGAGGCAGAGGTTGTGCTAGAAACCAGAGGGAAATGTTAAGGACGCTGCCTACTGCTCTGGTGGACCTTAATTTGCTGTAAATTTAGAGCAAACTATTGTGTATCAGAGTCAGTCACTTCGCCACTGTAGTAAGTAGTGTTCCTCTTGTTGAAGTCCTACCTTCCCCAAGCCGCCTGAACTGAAAGCCCTGGACTGATGTGATGTAAGAAGCAATGGCTCCCTCCTTCACCACGTTGTACAGCACACTGCGGATCTGTTCATCATCATTGTTGTAGTCAGAACCCACGTCCAACTCCACAAATACATCAACGCCGTCCTCTCTTATCATCTTCCTGTAAAGAGCAAGAACGGCCTGGTAAGGCTACAGTCTGTGTGGAGTGGAAAGCACAGATGGTTAAACAGGAAAGCTTTTTAGAGGTTAGTTTTCTCTTTGGATGTCCCTTAGAGAAATTACTCACTGCTGACGAATTACTGAATACAGGCCTACACTGTTGGCCTTGTGCAGCTTGGAAAAAGGGAAAGAAATATCACCTGGCCACAGTAGGACACCCAGGCAGCAGCAGCACACAGCTGCAGGGTATCTACTTCGGGTCTCACAAAGCGTGATTTAAAGGATATGTGTTCTTACTTAATGAGGACCACGCTGACTGTCTGGACACCGGGAATCCTGTTGTAGTCGGACTCCAGCTGTGGAGGAAAGACCAGATTCGGTTGAGTTGAAATCTACAAATCTGGTCCTTATTTAGAGACATAAGGCCACCAGACTTAAATCAGCAAAGTCATAAATACCATGACTGAACCATATAAGGTAGCCTTGATGTACTGTATATGACTACTATTCAGTAGAGTTTATCCTATGAGAATAGGACATACCGTGTCCACCACTGCTTCAGAGATCTCATTAAAGGCTGGTGAATAGATGTCCTCGAGCTCGGGGCTGTACACCAGGGAGTCAGTGAAGTTGACGAGAGCTCTGTAATAAACTTGAAACACAGTGAGGGGGGAGGATCTGTCAGCTAAACCACACAATAACAGACAACAACCACAGGCTCAGCATTAATGTCCATCTGTTGGCGGGCTTGGATATTACCAGCCAGATCCAAGCTGTTAAGTTTATTAAAGACAATGTGATATGGGATACTGTGTGGGAATTATTTCCCTTAGGAAAGCCTTTGGTTAAATGTTTCAGAAAGTAAAAACTGAAGAGCATGACTGTGGCTTAAATAAGAGCCACATACAAATTATAGCATCTATTTCCATATCTCAATTGTGGTCAGGTCTGTGCCGAAACCGACCACTGCAGCGTTGCACACCAAACAAGAGGCGCACGCTGACACAGGCATGCTCTTGCCCATATGCTCAAATATAACCATGAAATTACAGTATCATGGCATGTCTTTCTCTCTGTATGTGTGTTTCTGTGGGTCATGGACATGGAGCAGATATCCAGCCTCACAAATAGTGGCAGACATATGTTGATAAAGCCCCTTTGTTGTAAAGATAAGACTGAGTACACTGTCTGAAAATCAATGTAACCACATAAATACACAGTTTGCACCAGATTTCTTGATTGAACGCTGATGATATTAGCACTCATACTGTACATGCCACATGTTGTATGTGGGTTAGGACAAACCAAAAAATAGTTTTCATCCCTTCTATCATGGTGTCATGCTGATTTATGAGCAGTAAGGTAAGCAACCAGTGACACAAAAAGTGTTGTGTACAACGGCATTCAAAATAATTGAATGGAAGGTTCACACAACAGCGCTCCTAACACTTTTGATGGCACACAACATCTTGCATAACAGTGCCATTTTCAATTCCACATCTTAAAAGCTTGGCGTTATAAAGCAATAACTGTTTCCACTGTTGTGTTCAAGTTTTGAGCAACCCATTCTTCCATTGACACAAAAATTATGAATTCAACTAATCAATGTTTCCACTCTGGTAAAGACATTAAAACGTCATCACATTTTATTTATAATTACCTATCTAAAACATATTGATGAGTTATATGAGTAACTCATTATCAACCAAAATGTCAGCAGTATTATTATAATTCCATTGCCACAGGCTTAGCCCATGAAACTTAAAATAACCCAGGCCCGCAGGGTGCCCTGTTCTCACACTCCTGCCAACACTTTGTTAGGACGGGCCTGCCAGCCTCTGATTTCAGACTGGCAGTTTGAGTTTAGGGAGGAAGTCAATATTTGTACTGTTTCTTGCAGTCAAATGCTACTTGCCATGCCAAAAGCAAAGAGTCATGTTCTAGGTAGGCATCTGAGCAACTAGTTATAAACGTATGCCCAAATATGTGCAAAACAATTAATCTGCACACATACACATACAGAGAGAACACTATTGTGTCCTCTCTTTCCCTTCTCCTCTGATAATTACATATTACTAGACATGTGGGCAGTGACAGCAGACATTTATCATGCTTACCAGAAGCTACAAAATTAAAAGTTAAAGATTTGGTGTCTCACACTCAGGCTGTGTTCTCTGTGTTAAAGACCTGTAGGGGACCTTGCTGCCTTATGCTCCACTGCCTGAGGTTTGGCGGGTGAACAGCTGTCTTCTCTAAACACTGCTAAATTGTCTTTCCTTACACACAGCACTACAAGACATTCCCATTCCTGGTGAGGAAAAGCATCATTTTTGACAAAGTAAACTTAGCACTGCCTATAAAAATACGCAGTGAGGTCAACATGTAAAAACAGAACTTCAGGCTTTAGCACATCCTGGCAGGGTGCCTGAGTGCTTGCTTTGCAGGCTGTTACTGTCAGACTTATAGGAATAATTGTTGAGCCTGAATGTGGAACCAGAAGACTGGCAACATCAAAGTTAGTCATCAAAGTGCCTCATTTGACCCCCATATAATCTAATAACTTGAGTGGGTTCTCTCCGCCAGGTCAACAGCAGCTTGTAGCCCCAACTCTCTCTGAGCTTGCCGCTTTGACGTTACTGCCTGGCAAGTGTGGGACTGCCGCCTGAGATCCTTTGATTAGAGTGCTGGGTTCTGCCCTGCTGCTAACGAGCAGCTCTTTAAATCCAAAGCCCATTCTCCTGTGCATCACTCACTGTTTCCCGCGGGGGGAAATCCCCTCGTCAAGCATCGCTACCATCAAGAGTGATGAAACTGTCAGAGTGCAGACATGATGAGTGGGATGAAAAAAGAGGGGAGCATTCAACACTCTTAAGTCACAAACTTATTTCGCTATTAAAACTGTTCAGTAGAACTGTGGCAGCTTTGTGCAATGGGCCCCCTCTGAACACATAGAGGCCTATGCAGAAGACAAAGACTTGATTGAGCAGTGAGCCCAGTCTGGCCTTTAAAGCCTCGCCGCATTGGGCTTGACCTTCAACCCCCAAGTCAGCGCCCACGGCATTGGCCCAGCACCACCCGAGCCATTTAGAGAGGAAGAGACGGAATCTTTAAGAACAAGGCCCAAGCCACACTGCCTTTGCAACCCTATCAAAAATCTTTAATAACACATGTTTTCTGCTGGCTTT
This sequence comes from Lepomis gibbosus, assembly GCA_029875015.1. Taxonomy (NCBI): domain Eukaryota; kingdom Metazoa; phylum Chordata; class Actinopteri; order Centrarchiformes; family Centrarchidae; genus Lepomis; species Lepomis gibbosus. The sequence continues at coordinate 18,401 of JAPMOB010222360.1, read as the reverse complement.
TCCTCTTTCTCATCTCCATCTCTTTCTAAATGTTTCTCTCTCCCTTAGTGTAATATATTTATATCCCAGCTGCTTCTTTCTTAGCTTAATTAGTGTAGACAAGACCTGTGATACTTAAACTTTTTGCTGGCGACCAGCCAAACAACACTGTCTACAAGTCCAATCGTTGGCCTTTGGGGAAGTCTTGAGAATAATTTCTGGCTTCACTGTTAAGCTTGCACTGTTGTGCTCTCCCACGGCTTGCAATGTACGCATCAAAAACCACTATTGTGTATTTAAAAAATCCCTTTTTTATGCTCATGGTGTACTCTTTATGTGAAACAGCTGGTTCATTTCATTGGGATGAGCCATCTGCATAAGGTTGAAATTACAAAAAGCTATTTTTCAAATTAAATTGTATTGCAAGTGTTGGCTGTCTTAAGAGATGAACACTGTGTGTAATTCAAACACATCTTTACAACAATGTTTTCAGCTGGAAATGCAAGTGCTGTTACTCGAGTGTGACAAACTGATGAAAAGTATTACTGGATGGAACAATCCCATCATTTTCCGCTGGCATCAGAAAACACTGGGAGACGCCTGCAAGACACATGGAAAAAAGAGACTCGCTAGACTTGAACAGTGCATGCCCAAGTTGAGTCTTCCTTGGAATGTTATATGAGAGTGTGTTTGGAAATGAGAGTGCATAACTGAGTGGAGCAGGTGACAGGAGAGTGTGCCAAAGACAAGAGAGCAAAGAAACCGTAGCATGAAAATGAAAGAGGTGCTTGAGAACTTACTGTTTGGTTCAACTGGGCTCTGTAAGTTCCCCAGATATGAAGAGTCCAACCAGTGTGCTATGGCCAGCAATGGGGGGATAGGAGCAAAGAGCAAGAGACAGGGGGAAGAGACGCGGTGCAGAGACGACGGGGCACAAAGGTCAACGATCAAACAAGAAAAGCGACACAACGTACAGGAAGAAGGATCAAGTTAGCCAGGCAGGTGCAGAGAGGTTAAAGGTTCAGGAAAGTTAGACAGGAAATGATTGGAAGCAAGGAGAGAAAAAAGAAAGTGACAATCAGAAAGAAAATTGCTGTAAGAGTTGTCTTCAAAGGAACAGGAAATCAGGAAAAGTCTCTGATCAGTGAAATAAACATTTAATGAAATGAAACGACAGTTTTCATCGCAATTTTATGAGAAGCTCAAAATGTCAGCATCAATTTGCTGTTAGCAGCTGTGCCACTAATCATTACCATCCACATGCTGTGGAGAGTCATGCATAATGGGACAATGGATCCTGTAGTTTTTGTTGACTAATGAGTCCAAGCACTATCTGTCTGGAAACACACAAGGAAGTCTGTTTGCATGACAGCATCAAGGAGTAAAGGTCAGAGGGCATCTCTTTAGAAATGACTCCTCTTCACTCCAGCAGAACAAAGAGGATATCCTACGAACCTAACACACACTTCCACGCACTGTTCTTCACATTTCTGCTGTCCGACGCACTCATCCACCCTTGGGCTTTGCCGCAATGAAGGGAGGAGCTGCTTCCTGTTTTCCCTCCTAAAGGGAAAGAACTGAGCACCATTATAACCTTTTTTTCCCCAAAAGTTAAGCCCTCTGCACTGGCATGGGCAACAATGACCATGTTCTTTTTTGTGGTGACTCGTTCATTCTTCCACTGCTTTGGATGCAGTTACGCTGTGGGGCAGGCTCTGAAATGTCAACTGAGGAGGCCGCTTGGTCGCTCTGAAACACGGAGGGGTTTTATGAGAGGGAGAGGCTGATTTTATAACAAAAGTTTCCTGAGTATTTGTTCACTGTCTTCCATTGAAAAGGGGTACTATGTGGTATTGTGAATAAAAACTGATTTGAAATGTTTTTTTAATTTTTATCCTTTATACTAGAACTGTGCTGATAAGACAGATTATTGCACTCCGATCCAGATTTGGTATTGGTCCACTCCATAAACCTCGACAGACAGCAGTAAACAACAGCTCCTTCATAATCAAGTGAGTGTGTTGGATCCAGCTGTTTTACAGCTGCACATACAAAAAACATATGGCTTTGGATAGAACATTACTGTAGTTGTGGCATGTCTTTCAGAGAGAAGTGAGAGAAGATTTCAAAAAAAGTCTTGCTTGAGATGTGTCATGTGTGTGACTGTGACTGCTGCTACCTGGTGCTTTAATCAGGTAAACAGCAGGTAAATCAATATAATAAATTCATATTGCGAACTAGGCAAAACTATTTGAAGTCTACAAAGACCAGTCAGGAAACAGTTGATACAAAACTTGCCCTACCCAAACCATATGAGGTCTCCCCAAAAGAACAGTGACCCAGACTAATTTAAGCTAGTGAAATGACCACTACTTCAAAGGCTGCAGATAAGATGATAATCCTTGTCAGAGTCAGGGTGGGAGAGAGAGACAGAAACAAGGGAGTAACAGCTTCATTATTTCTCCACAATCTTTTATGTGCTCATCAGGCCATGATCACTGACTGATACAAAGTCACAGTCACTGTATAAGAGCATGAACAGACAGAAACTTAACTAGAAATTAAGAGTGACATTGTAAGTAAGCACTTGTACTGAATGTATTATCCAACAGAAGTAAAACAGTTTGACAAATCCCAGAAGAGGTATTATCTGATATGGATAGTCTCTAGTGTTCAACCAGGAAGTCACTGATCAACTGCAGAGCTTTATCCAAATAAACTCTCAGATCTGGGGAAAACCACGGGACAACTAAAATACCCTACCAATGACCACAAGTTCTAATTCAATGTTTGTTTTGTAACACAACAAACTGTTTCTTTCTCCAATTTAACGTTTTCTCTTGTGTTGCAGCATATATCATCATGAAGGTCACCAAAATAAAACAGATGTATCAGTTACAAGTCTGCCCTTGATACTACCGTGAGGAAAAAAAGAGCACACGCTCTGTTTCAGTGGAACCCTCAACATCTCTTTCCTAAAGAGGACCAGCACACGCCACTTCTCCAAGGCAACACATTTGTTATTGGTACAACAGAGTGTAGCTTCATAGGGCTAGGTGCAGCAATAAGGCTCAAGTCGGACGAATAGCAGTAGCATTAAAGTACATAGTCACACTGACAATTTACTGTTTGAAAATGGAGGCTTTATCAGTGACTGATAATTCATACGAAGGTTAATGGGACAATGTGTAAGCACTGAGACTACTCTTCACCTGTCAAATTCATACTACAAAAAATAAGATGGAGCATATTAAATATCGTGTCATAGCTGCTGCTAAGCAGGCAACAGAACCGGGCTCAACAGCCTCTGAGTGAACTGGGACCAAACACAGCCTCCAAGACCATCTGATTATAATGTGAGGCAAGTTTCTCCTGTACTTTAGGGTCAGTATTTGAGTGACCACCTTGAGAGCCCCTAGCAGTGTAACAACAAAGACCTCACCAAAATAACTGCAGCTGCCAGCACTCGTCCATCTACCCGAGGGTATATGACACACAGGGACACACACACAGAGGCAGTGCCACTGCAAATGCACATCTCACAAACTGCCCATAAAAGCGGCAGAAATACAGACTGGGTGGGCTGGTCGCAGCCTGTCCACTGCCCAGGCCAAACTGACAGACAGGCTACATTACCCTGATGTATTGTTCACTTATGCTGCAACATCTGCTCTCCTCTAAAGATAACAGATGAATATGAACCTGGATTGTGTTTTTTCAGCAGGCACCCACCAGCAACTGATGTGATTAGAAGTAAAAACCAGCTGAGGCTACACAAGAAAGCAGTAACCTGTCTGTGAGTTGGCCTTTACTCGAGTCCCAGTGGATCAAGGACAGCCTGACCCTTAAGTTTAAGCAAAACAACCCTGAACACATATCTTCATCCTTCCCCTGAATCAACTGAGAAACTCTAAGCTTCATGTTTAATCTCTCACAGTAGAGCAAATGTAGTTTATGGCACTCCAATGCATCTGACAACAATTAGAACAGTCAAATTTTAAAAAATCTCTTGTGTAAATTTCTGTAAAATGAGCTAGAGTAGTCTAGAGCAGTAGCTCCCAAACCTTTCTAAACCTTGTTAATGTTGCAAAGGGTGTTACGTTACCATGACAACGTGCAACCAAGCTGTCATGCTGATAGCTCGAACATAACTGTATAGTTAACAACATGTTGCTTATTTCTTCTGTTTTATATTTTTGAAAACTATCACAAAATATGGGTGCCTCATTTTTTTCCACAGTGAAACAGAGAACAGAATAAACAATCAGATGAGCAAATCTTGCGGCACCCCTCGCCGCTCTTCAGGGGGCTGTGGCACCCTCTTTGGAAACCACAAGTCTAGAGATATGTATTCTCAAGCTTTTCATCCAAAATTATCCCTGGGAAGAATTTAACCCCAGTAAACCTTCACCAACCACCACCGCCATTACCAAGTGGACACATAAAATTTTGTTTCTAAACAAAGTGGCTAATATCCTCAGTGCAATGGGAATTTCTGTAATGGAGCAGAAATCTCTTCAGGGATCTGAGGATGTAGGTCAGGACAAGAAGTCAGAAGGACATTGGTTGCAACTTTCATATCTCTGGAGAAGATTGAAGACTATGATTAAGGCAGACAAAGAACAACAGTGGACAAAAGAGGTCCAAAATAGCCTCATCTCAACAACAGTTTTGGCTCCAGATGTTTTTACACAGCTTCAATGTGAGGCCGAGACATCAGGAAATCGGAATTCCAAAACCATTGGCAAATTGTAACACACATAACAGGATACAAGGCATAATGGGGGCAATTGTAGCACCTACGTCTCCCACTTCAAAGTATTAGAGGGGGAAGGAAGGCAGAGGCTTGGGTGAACAGTCTGGCCAGCCAACAGGACAGAGACACTCAGAAAAGTATTCAGCATTCAGCACGGGAAAACCAATTTCCTTCCTATCGCTGTCGTGCTCAGATATATATATATATATGGAAATAGTCTGCCTACTCCAATCACAGCATGATCACACTGAGCAGAATGCAAATGTCTCACCACCTTTGAGATAAGATAATATATTAGAAGAAAGTACTGCATCTTAATTCAACCTGTTTAATTGCCACATTAAAGCAACACTGACCTTTATGTGGTTAGAGAAGCCAGAACATTTATGGAAACAGAAGCAATAAACCAAAATAATGGTGACTCATTTGTCACCACAAATTGGGAGCACATTAAAAGGAATTATTTTGCATGCAAACATGTGCTGTCAACAAAGCATAAACTGGCTTTGTGTTCTATGACTTTCAAATTCTTGTTGTTCATTTGTATGTTTCAAACTGTCTCTGACCCACTAGGACCCACTTCATGAGGTTGAAATCAAACTTTCAACTGCTTAACTTATCTTCAAAGCAGGGTGTGCAAGAGAATATACACATTCTCACAGCTATGCCTTAATCAATCAGTCTTTGTCAATATAAATATTTTCTTCACTAAAAACTGACTTAACCTTCAGTTAAACCTTACTAGCCTCATCTGTCACAATCACATGCTGTCAACCCCTTACACAACCACTGCTTCCCTGCTGCTGCTGTAACATTGGAAATTTCCCCATTGTGGGATTAATAAAGGATTTTTGAATTGCACCGAATTAAAAGCTCAACTTCAGCAAGGCCTTACACCAGTGCTATTTCTGTAAGTGAGGCACAAGAAGCTATATGCCACAGCTCTGTTGTCAGCTTGCAATGCTGTTACCAAAACAATTATTCTGCCATGATGTAATCAGCTCCACCAACCAGTTGAGTGCCAGTGTATGGAAACAAGGACAAACTAAGAAGCAGCAGCTATTACCAGGCCATTATCTTTAATAAGAAGGGAAATGATTTGACCTGCCGGGATATTATCATTTATCTGCTTTGGTAAATCAATTTCCTGCAAGAATATTTATGATAATGTAAAGAAAAATAAACTTCTCAAAAATACATAGTCAAGAGAGCTGCACCAAATAGAAGTAGGACTTTGTTAAACATGCTGTCAAGTAATATGCTGTATTTACAGAGAGACCCAGCCGTAGCCCCCCATCACCCATAACACAAAGTTAATTGTAAACAAAGTTAGTGTGGGGAATATAATTAAAGGAAGAAAGCAAGCAATACACCATCATGTACAACACATGTGTTGTGGAGCCAGCATCAATGGATGAAATCTGACGCTGAATTATAAATTAAAACATATGTCATTGGTATCAGCAGGACTCAAACATAAATACAGCTATAGTTGAATATCAGCAGCGGCCTATCCAACTATTATCAGTTGATACTCTTAAAGCACCTTTGGTAGAAAAGGCCAAGTAGCATGCAAATATATCCAGTGAAAAAGTCAATTAACATAATAAAATAAATGCAATACAAAGATGAGAGATGGCAAAAACAAGAAAAATGGCCCAAGAACAGAAGTGGAACAAGCAGCAGCAAAGCACAGGCATGACAGATTTAGACCCATCATGCAAAGTTTAATGCATTATTTAAATATTTTTCCCCTGCTACTGAGGTAGATAAATTCTCTTCAAGTTGACAAAAGGGGGGCTGGAAAAAGCGCAGTAGTGAATGGAATAGAGGTGCTCTGCTGAAGCTTTTATTGTTCATCGTGCTTTCATGTATCGTACTGTGCTGTCACCTCTGCCGCCAGTTAAAAGAATGAAAGAGGTGAGGAGATGTTTATGTCTCAAAGACAAAGCTGAAACCGTGTGTTATGACCAGACTCTGGCAAACTGGCAGGGAGGGAGGAGAGGGTGTAGCAGGATGTGAAGGCATCATCATTCAGGCACAGACAAACATCATACACACACACATACACACATGCAGCATGCAGCCACTGATGTCAGAGTCACAGATGGGGGAGCTGAGTAATCTAACACACAAACCAAATCTTTCAAAAGGAACTGTTAAGATTCACTAAATTTTCTGGTTCCTTAATTTAAAAGAAAAAAAAAAGAAAAAAAGATAATGATAATAATAATAATAATAATAATAATAGTCTTTAGTTACAGACCATGTTACAAAGTGCTTCACAAAGGCAGCTAAATAGACAGTCAAGTTATAAAATCATCAGGGTTCTTAAAAGAAAACAGACCAAATAGTTTGTTGTGTTAAAACCACTACGGTGTAGGAAAAGGCAAGAATGGGAACTTTTTGTAGGAAATAAAAGCCAGTTCAAAGAAAATTAAAACTTTAGGAAAAGCTCTTTGATGAAAGTATTTACTTGTGCTCTCGGAGACTGGAGGCCACGGTGTGCTTCCATCATCCTCTCCACTGGGTAGATCTTTGGAGACAGAAACAGTAGTAAAGGGATACGGTCAATGTCCAGGTTCAAGGCCAGAACAAATCACTTGCTCAGTTCACTTTAGAACATAAAATCTGCAGGAGTGCTAAATTCCTCTTGACAAGCATAAATCCTGCAAGTTTGTGTTCATATGTAAGATAGAATCACCAGTACAATAATCTTATCACATATTCCTGAGGAATATTCCCTCATTTCAGTTTTGGATGGGTTAACAATCATCTCCCATGAATTAAGGGCAGCTCTTGCTGTGGTTTGTGTGTGAAGCCCACCTCCTGAAGCTTCATCTGCAACAAAGTCCTCATCGTCGTCCAGTAAGCTCTGAGACACCTGGACATCTTTCTCCGCCTCCAAGTCTTCTGGCAGAGGGACCTCTCCCCACACCTTGGAGGCTTGTGTCACCTGCAGCAAACACAGAGAGATTTATAGTGGTTAAAGTCTCCGCAGAGAAAGGTTACACCCAGTGCTATACATGGTCCCTGGAAGGGTGGAGGGAAAACAAAAGCTGAGACGGGAAACAGGGCATTGTGATTTGTTTACTTATGCCATTTATTATCTCTTAGAGGCATTCTCAAGAGTTTGCATGCAAATAGAGGTTCATGACATCAACAGGAACAGAGCTCATTCTGGGCTTAAAGTTGTTTCACAGCACAAATGTCGATAGAAATCATTATTATTTGCTGTTGTCTGTATTTCTAATCTTAATGGTGGAAGTTGGCAACAGATATTCACAGCTGACTGCAATGACCCACATACGAATACATTTGCAAGCACAGGCAAACAATCACACATGCACACACGCCACAAAATTCAGGGAAAGCCACTGAAGTTTAGATCAGAATGACTGGATGACACAAATCTGTTTAAGTATACTTTAAACTCTGTCCCCCCAGGGTAAAATATCCAGCATACCACAACTAGTCCGTTATGACCAGCTCTTCCCCCTCTAGAATTAGGAAGCAGTCTATCACGGAAATATTACGTCACCTCTAGCAGCAGTAAAAATACCTCAGAGGACAGGTTGCTTCAAAACGTGTGATCATCACGTAGTATAGTACTGTATGTGTGTAACTGAAGGATAGGAGTGAAACTGAAAATGCACAGTAAGGTAAAATTCATTCAGTTTAAAACTCTGAGCATTCCCAGGGCTCAGGGTGGAACTCAGATCTTGTTACTTTTGTGGTAACAACTGAAATAAGAGTTTGTAGCAGGACTAATTAACATTTGGACCTGGCGCTAAATAAAAAGTTAAGGGATCGACAAAGCGATTAAAATACCCTGTGGGGTACATGAATGTCTCTACCACAGCAATCTGACTAGCAGATGTCAAGACATTTCACTAAGCACAAATATCAATGCTATTGTGGCGCTAGAGGAAAGGTCAGGGGATTACAAAAGTCATTAGAATATATCTTCTTGGGACCATGACTGCTGACAAAATGTTCTTTTAATCCACACTACAGTTGGTGAAAAACCAAGGTGATGATGCCCAGACAAACATGGTATTATTCCTCACAGTAGAAAAGTGTCATTTTGGGAATGGTACCAAACTTTGATATCATAGTGGCACTAAAAAATAAAAAATAAAATAAAGAAAGCTAGCCTCAGTGAGGAATAATGATGTATATACATTCTAAAGGATTATATGAGTGCTGATTTCTATCACAACATTATCTAATGGCAATCCTTAAACCAAAACCACTCAAAGTCATTTGAATAAAAAGACAGAGCTGCCTCTTCTCACAGTGCACCTGATAGAATACACACTCACAATGAGAAGAACAAATCTGATCATCTTGATAATGTCCTGTGTGCCAGCTCAACTGGAGCACAGTGCGGATGTATTATCTCCCCACTCACCATCTCAGCACCCAAACTCCCCAGACTGGCTATAAGTTTAGAAATGACCCTGGCAGGATGCCAACGCTGGCATTTCCAGTTGGCATGGCCCGCCAGTTCGTATTTCCAACAAACTCTGTCATGATAGTTTTCCTATTTAAATGGCTCCAGCTAATAAATAACTAGATATATCCCCACAAATCCTCCCTCCCCTGAATGAACACCCTTACAACAACAATCCCGGGCCATTTTCAAAAGGAAACTGCTGACTAACCAAATTCTTTTCAGTGGTGCCGACCAGCCATCCATTGGTGTGATCACCTCCTGCTTCCCACTCCCTTGGGATGGGGTATCATCTGGATATGCTGGGTGCCATCTGGGCGAAAACCACCACAAATGTACAGAGTAGCCTTTTATGGAAGAGTCAATATTTGCACATGATCTTAAAACTAACATGCTAAGCTACACTTGTTTGAGAATGTCAATCTGGCCTCGAGAGTTAAGAGTTATGAATTTGCTTTCTCACTATGCTACTGCATTCTAGTTCAAAAAGCTAGCTCGACCTTTACTCTCAGTCTAGGAGTTGAGACATATCTGTTGTTTTGTGTGTTACCTCTCCCTCGAGATAAAGGTCTTGACAGACTCTGTAATTCTTTGAACTCCACCCCACCCAGAGGACGCCGTCCTTTAAAGCTCTCAGAAGCTCTAGTAACTTGTTGCAATTTCCAGTGGGACAAATGGCGACTAGGTATATTCTTGAAAAAAAGGAGGCACGCACATGTACATGCACATACACAGAAATATTGTACATGTGACACAAAGACGAGCATAGACATTTCAGCCAAAAGGAATTACATTTTATTATTTATGAATTACTCTGATCACAGACCATAATGTTTGCCTTGTGAGATGAAGTAGATCACAGACCATAATGTTTGCCTTGTGAGATGAAGTAGTAGTAGCACTAGACAGAGAATCAATGGATAATGACTGAGTGACAGTGACTATACAGAAGCCCGTGGATGGGCTTTCAGTTTGGCCAGCTGTTGTTTAGTGGGAGGAAAGGAATCAACTGCTTTTTGGTCTGTGAACAATTAATAAGCAATGGGACAGAAGCAGAACATTCTCAAAAAAGATTGGTCGGACTGCCAAGATCCTTTCAAGAGGGCACTACCATCAGCTGTCTTTAAATGTTGCAGCTGTAGACATGCCGTCATCTCCACTTCCAAACAAATGTTGGTACCTAGACATGCAGATTTATACTGCAAGCCCATTTATTTCATTTCACTGGTCATTGACAGCACATCAGATTTATATGCCTCTTTGTTTCCTGGAATTGATAAGAATCTGATTACAGCCATTAAAACCTTCCCAATTCTCCACAGCCTTTATTTGTGAGACCAAAAGAACAAATGTCTCGTAAATGATTCCCAAGATCGGCAGTTTCCATTATCCATTTTTCCTGTTATCTTATTAGTATATGTTATCTTAGTGGAATAAAACTAACTGAAATGTTATATCATGGGATTTTAGTAACTAATGTGGCATTCACTTTTCCACATTAACCACCCCCTGTGTATTATGTACAATACGCTATAACTGGTGCTTATTGAGATATGTAGCGATAACATGGACATCTTAAATATATCTGCATTTCATTTAAAAGGCAAGGCTGGCAATGTATGATATTTGTGTTACTGTTACTGTTAGTCTGTGTCTCTAAACTTTATGATTACCCCAGCCTGTCTATGTCAATCGTCCAGAAGTCCATTTGCTCCTACTAAAGACATGAATCTTTAAATATAAATATAGTTTAATCTCCTAAAACAGTTGGGCACTGTAGTTTTTAACAAACATTACTCAAATGGGAATTTTTTTCTGCACATTTTTTTGGGCAGATCTATTGCCCTAGTAAGTATTTGAGGCAGCAGAATGATATTTTGAATTTACTCAATATAAACAGTTCCCACAATCATTGGAATGACGGAACATATCTCACAATGTAACAGTATGGCTCATTTATATGTTTTAATAGTTACTAGACAACAAAGGAGCTCTATGGTACAGCAGACAATGCTTGTTAGTAGGATCTATTCATTGTTGGTTTTGGTCTTTTCGTGGGATTTGTTTATAATAACAAAAACACTGAATATCACCAGACTTATCCTTTAAGCTTTTACATCAGACATGTTAGATTCAGCATTCACAAGCAATTTCTTCAGGAAATCAAACCCAGAAGACAAGTAATAAGCATGCTTTGTAAGGGAAATGAGAGATACTGTGACTTTGATAGTTACTTGCTATTCCACTGCCAACTTTTCTCAAAATACCAGAATTTCAAATGTTGGAGTTTCCTGTGAGTGTGTGTAAGCCAACAAAGAAGGCTTCCCAAATGGGTGCTTTGTGCATCTACATTACTGATACAGTAACATTGACAAAACATAGAAGTGATTAAATGATTGTGACGGACTACCCGTTGGTGAAACTGAGTGAACGTAAAATGAGTTTAAAGACTATAGTATTCTTTGCAGTACAATAAAGAATACATGATTTGCGGATTAAAACATCCAAAACGACTGGAACAGTCCTTCAAAATGTACAAATACAAAAATGGAAGTGTCCACAAACACATACCCACACTCTGATGCACACATGCACCAACAGACAGACATTATCATCCACCCACACTCCAGCATTCCCATCCTGGTTACATCTCTGTGACAGCCAAAGCCTGTCAGAGGTAGTGTGAGAAGAATTCTTCAGGGGGCTCGATTCGCCCCCTCTACTAATAAACCCACTGATGCAGCTGCAGGACGATCTGTGAGAAAATCTTAAAGGCATAGCTAATGTGCTACAGAAAATAAGAAGCTGGACCAAACTCATACTAGAGAAGAGTCTCATAGGAGCAATGCTCACTCATGAAAATATGTTATAGCAGCAGCAAAGGTTTAGCATTTAAAGCATCTCCTGAGCTCACGCAACTTATGTGCTTTTGTTCCCACCAGAGCATGTGATAGGTAAACAGAAAGATGACAAGCGCAGTACGCTGCATTGATCATTCCAATCAAATGATTCAAACACCAAGTTGTGGCCTTTCAAACTAGCAGTGTGCAGGTACTCATAGAAAACCTTCCCAAGATGAATTCCCAAACTCCTTGACCCTCCATCTCTCACTAATCACCCTCCCTTCTCTTTTACTCTCTCCCTCTTTAAGACCAACAATATCTGCTTAGACTTGAAGTAGTGGCATGTACTAAACAGGAATGGAATGTAAACTGCAGAGAGTATTAAGTGGATGAAAGCTTGACACATACTCTTCTCTTTAGGTAGAGCAGGCTGAAAGAAGGAGCCTGCTAAGCACCACCAGGCACCAACAAGGACTGAGCCGTAGAACCCCAGCACTGCCTTTACTTGAACGTTGCTATCTGTGGAGTTGGTGCAGGAGTATTTACAGGGCTGCATCAAATCAGGTCCATTACAGCACCTTGATAATGTAAAAATACATTGTGTGTGCACATGTACACACAGAGATTTGGATGTCCAAAGGCCAGGATTAAGGTGTATTCATACACCTTAATCCTGGCCTTTGAAAATAAAGATAGTTCTCATTGCACAATTTCAAGAAAAATGTTGGATTTTACTGAAACCACAGCCTATCTTACGGCTCTAACACACATATAGTGATCATCCCATATGGAGAGTTATTGTGAAGTGCATGGCCTTGTGTTGCGAAAGGGTGATGAAAGAGAAGGAGGAAGAAAGATAAGCCCTGGAGAAATGTTTGCAGGTACAGCAGAGACAGACATCTCTAACATTTTTGAAAACAAAATTGTGGCAACAGGGCAGCTTTGTGTATGTTTGAATGAGAGAGACAGAGTTTCCTATGTGTTTAACCCTTGCTTGTAGTGGTGGGTGAATTGACAAACTGCCACTTCTGACACTAAACCCCAGACCGGGCCCCTGCTGCATAAAGGGCCCGATGAGTGAGGCCCTTCTGCTCTCTGCAGTCGTTTGACATTTCTACAGGGTTTAATTCAAAGTGATTGGACAGGGAGGAAGTGGAGGGAGGCTCTTCATTCAACAGGCAAACACTCTTTGACAACATGCATGGATTCCATGTGTTCCATGACTAATACTGTGGGTGCAACAAACATCAGATTTTCTTGGAAAAGGGGGATAGAAAGGAGGGATGGGGCCAGGGAGTAAAAGCTCCACATTTTTGAAGACATGCTTGGAGTTCCTGCCTAGCCATCTTCCCCCCAAGGTCATTCATTCTCTCTCCCACACAGTAATGCCATGCATTTTACAATGAGCTTGGTCTCCCACTGGAAATAGGCAGGGGGAAACACACTTTCTTGACACGCATGATGTCTTCGCAGATGCATTCTTCTATCTTGTCAGTGTCTGCTGCCTACATAATCAACAAAACAGCTCAACCACCGGCAGATTAGCCAGTGATTCGGGTGCAGCGGCTAATCGCTAGCCTCGACAAGCAATTAACCTAAAGCGAACATGAGGAGCAGATACAGAGCTCTGGCAAACTCCACACCCTCTGAAGCTGATTTTGTGCTGCCTCCTCAGAAAGGTGTTATACGTTTTCTCATATGCAATACTGTAGTGCTTGCCAAGAGATGTAAATCACTTCTGTCACAATATAAGCATCTTATTAAAGGAAAATCGTACCCACCAACCAAAAATAAATGACATAGTTTGTTGTGTTTTTTTGTCTGCCCCCTCTCTCCATGTGAGTTGCAACCAGTTTTAAAAAATCACAGTGGAAAGAAAGCAACGCCTCCAGCTAGTGAGCATCTGCCACACAAATGCACAACTCCTCTACCTTTATAACAACACTCACTGTTTAGAGAGGCATGACAAAATAAGCATAAAGCCTGTACAAACTTGTGTGTGTGGTACAGCACAGGGCGGGAAAGGATGTCTACAGAGTGACAATTAAGTAAAAAAAGAAAAGAAAAAAGAAATGCAATTTGCCGTGAGCTTTGTCTTTCTCGCTCTGCTGCTGGGATCAAAGGAACAGGAGGGTGAACTAATAAATCCCATGCCATACACGTGTGTACAGTTGTAAATGCTTGCAAAAACAACAGTTTGCAATATGAGTCAATATCAAACCTGATTAAAATAAACTTTAGCCTTTACTTTTGCATGCTTCCTATGTAGGATCTTTTCCACAAATTGTCACAAAAAATACTTGCAAGTCAATTTAGCATGTGCATTTCTGTTACTGATTATCCTGATGCACCAACTTAACCTTTGTCAGATACCCCACTTATTTTTAAAGTACCTTCCATTTTAAAGTACCTTCCATGTGTCATCTCTGTCCTTGTCTGATTCAGCTCAAAATATCCCAATTTGCAAATGTGGGGTGAGTCATGATTTTTGGCCAAAGGTCACAGCCTGGCGACACAATGACCAGACAGCGAGCTGAGATCGTAAGCAGGCTGTGAAACAAGACACCCCGGCCTAACACTAACTGAAATGCTATCTCAGATGGGCTTTTTTCAGCCTCAGTGATAGAAGAATCACAAGACTTGGAATTTGTGTGAAGAGCAGTATAGCAATGCCTCATGAGTCCCTTCATTTTCTTTTGTACATTTAGACATTTGAAAAAAGAGGAGGGGTTCACCTGACTATAAAATTGCGAAAAGTAAGATCCTTTTTTCCCCAGCTGAGCGAGGATATTCCCAAGCAAATATTCTTCAGGGTACTTTACTGGTAGATGAAACTGTTTTTAAAAGCTATACTGTATCACATTTTCACTGTGGGTGGGATAATACAGCGTGAACACATTTCACCCAAACGTTCCAAGGTGTAAAAGGCCTGGTTGACACCCACTCAGAAGCCCAGTCTTTTCAATCACCCCAGCAGGGGCCCCCGCAAGGACCCTGCGTCAAAAGACCACCTACAATCACGGCCACAGCTCGGCCAGTGGTAGAACTGGAAGGCCCCCAACCACTGATGAACAAAAGCCGTGAAACTACCCCCTTATTTACACATGCGGGTATTAAGAAATGCACACACGGGCTGCACACATGAAGACACTGGAAACACACCTAGTTAACAGGCACACAGTTTTCAGCTGTGTCAGCCAGGAATGAACCTATTCTGTTTTAATAGGACTCTGTGCTTTGTGGCACTTCCAATTTACTGCATTGGTGATTTAGCTCTTAAAACTACTGGTGCTCTTATTGAGAAAATTATCTTTGATATTTTTCTATATGTTTATATTCTAATGAGTAAAAAATAAGGCAGTGCTAAGACTTACAGCAAAGACAAAAACTATTTCTGTTAAAGTTCAACAGGAAAGATACAACCAAATCCTGGCTCACCTGAACTGCACGTCACATCATAAACACTGAGTAAGAGTAATTCGTAGGTCTATAAATAGCGTGTGTGTTTCCGGTAACATTTCTGAGAGAGTGATCTGCTGGGAGGAGGGGATGGAGGGGACTGAGGGTACTGAGGGGCCAGCTCCAGTTCCCCCAGACGACAGCTGACATGCGAGGTGTGGAGACTGGTGGCAGCTCGGAGGGGAAGAGCAGCTTTGGCTTGGCCAGCCCTGGCCTGCTTATTTATAAGAGAAAGAGACCCTTTGAATACGCTGCTGTGTTACTTAAGACGTCTGCTTTTCTTTGCCCTGGAGCGCTCAGAGGGATCAGGCATAACATTAAGCTGACACTGCACTACAGGAACACTTCATATATATATATATATATACTAAAAAAAATCATAGGCCCATTTAGTTATGTCAACTTACTTCATTTTTTAACTCAAATAGCACTGTTTTGGATATTGAGTTCAACTGTATGAGTTTTAGAAAGTTAAACTTACATTAATTCATTGTGTTGACTATTTGAGACTTCAGTCATGTTGACTGAATTTGGATATGTAAGTTATCGGCTGATAAAAAAGCCGATAGTGCGGAGTTTGGAGCAAGAGAAAAAAATTGCCAAGGTACTGTGTCTTTTGAGTTTGAGAAAAACATATACATAATCAACTAATTATTTATTAATTATTTATTAGTGTTTAGTGAGTACTTGGTTGAAACGAGTATCCGATTAGATACTTTTTAAAAGTATCATCACATTAGAATGTGTCAATATCTCTTTTGTTATAGACTATAAATATAGGAACCTTTTTTTTAAAATCAATTACATTGATTACATTGCTCAGAAGCTCAATTCTGAGGATGTTCTGTAAATAGTTACCTAATAAATATAGAAAGTTCCAATTTCAAGCTTAAATAACTTCCAGTTGCTGGTCAAAAAATAAAGTGGACAAATTTAAATTTACCCAAATTTGGTATTTGGTATGGAATTTGGTGAATTTGGTACCAAATATCATGGCACCCATCTAGTAGATGTTGAAACATTTTAGTAAAAACCACAAATATAAAACGTTGGTGCACCTGAAGAAAAATCAGGGGATCCCCAATGTCTTTATGATCCATCCTCTGGGTACTATCAATGTCTGTAGAAAATTTTAATTCAGTCAATCTATATTTCAGTCTGAACCAAAGTGGTGACCAACCGACAGACCGTCATTGCCATTCCTAGAGCAATACCACTAGTGTGGCCAATCCATCTAGTAGATATTTCGTCTGACAAGTGAAGATTTGATTCGTCCTCGATGTAAAGTCAGGGGATCACTTAAGTTATGAGAGCCCCTTTTGCACTGCACGGTACTATCTCAACTCAACACGCCTTTTTTTGGTTTTCCATTGTGGAAAAGTGGTTCTGTCAATCAACGATGGTTACGACAAATCTGTCTTTGGGAAGCTGTCTACGCCTTTTATACTAACATTGCTAGCTAGCAACCTAGCTAGGCTAGTGGCTACGTAGCTAGCTACTAGCACTTCCTGTCTGGACAGGGCGTCTCATTCAGACGCGCCTGGAGGCAGCTCATATGGACGCTGAAAGGTACCTTTGGCATCAAATAGCGCTTTGTCAGCCTTTCTGAAAGTGTCCTTATTTGACGCCCTGAGATGAGACCAGGCAACAACACACGAATAATTATTAACAGGTACATTGGTGGTAACCTTCTTTGGCAGACAGGACCATTTTTATGCATGTGCAGAACGGATCTTGCTGGTGGTATGGATTTGGCACTGACACCTGCTACCAGGTAGTTTTTTTCGTATCACCACCTTTGAGGTTTCAAGTGAGCTGAGGCGACACTAAAATGTGACGTGTGAAAACACGGCAGATTACTGACTGGTCAGAGAGAATCGTCACAATTTACTGCGTCATCATTGCATGCACCTGACAGAGGACAGCAACAGACGGTTCCATCTATCCAGTTATTGTTAATTAAGTTATTAATATTAATAAGTTATTTAAATATTTTAGTCTGGACCAAAGTGGTTGACAATAAGACCAACATTACCATCCCTAGATCCGCTAGTGTGGCTAAAGTTTTGTGTATATAAAATGCAATTTTCTTACCAGTCTTTTTATTAACATAACAACAGATTTGGATAGTTCAGCTTTGGAAAGGAAGTAGCAGCAGCTGTTTGATGGCTCTGTGGTTAAGCTCAGACTTCCCTACACTGGTGGCAGCGGCAGTGTCAGATTTACCCTCCTCTCTCACTCATTCTCGCCTTAGGACCAACTTATCTGACACCACCTGTTGACTTGGCCACACTCGCATTGTCCCACATATTCACAGGCCAGAACTAGCTCAGTCTTTCAACTCACTTCCCCCCTGTGTTTCATACTTGATTAGTTCATGGTTAAACTGTGTGGGAAAAGTAGGCTAAGTAGACAAAATCATTTTAAGTATCCAATCTGTGAAACCATTTCTGGAACAAACTGGATACTTGGAGTAGCAACATACTGTATGTAAAGCTTTCCATAGTGTTTGTAAAGTTGCAGAAATTGGTAATTTACATCTAAAGAATAACAGATTTCTCATGAGCTTACTTTGTGATTAGAAAATAGCATAAAGATACTTTGGCCAGGAGAGAGCACACTCCAGGCGTCCTGGCCGGAGGGAATAATTTCATGTTGGTAAAACCACTTTTCACCAGTTCCCAAGGTCATGCTATTTGGGATGGCGATCTCATAATTAACTGGGATTTGGCAGGGTACCATGGTGAAGCTTCTGGAACGCAAAGCACTTCCAACATGTTGAGCTTCTCAAACCTTGGGTTTTTAACAGTCTTTGTTTGGTAACCCAAGATGCACTTTGAGCTTATAAAATCACAACAAAACCTGCTGTTAACTGAACAGAACTCTTTGTTGGGCGCCATCTGCACAT
>JAPMOB010222357.1:3199-32069 GCA_029875015.1 Lepomis gibbosus | reverse complement strand
CAATCCAGTCCTTTTTACCTGTTAAAATACCTTTAAATGGCCAATACAACTCATAAAATGCAGTATTTCACTTGCCAGAATATGATTGAAGCCTTTTGTTATTGACTGAAAGATTATTTCTGCCCTGAAATTAGTTGACTTCATTCAGAAGAGTTATATTTGACAGATTACAGTTCACCTTGTACTTTTTACCTTTTAAAATATCTTTAAATGGCCAATACAAGACATAAATGCAGTAGGCTATTTCACTTGCCAGAAAGTGATTAAAGAGACTGGGCAATACAGCTCCAGCAGACGGTATCACTTTTCGGCACGACACGACAGGTTTCTGGTCCTGTCTAAAATGTTTGCAAAAGAAGTTTTATATTTTAAAATATAAAACTTCTTTTGCAAACATTTTATACTTTAGGTAACACAGTAGACATCTCTAGGATCACGAACACCGGAAGACAACACGGCCGAAAAGTGGAAACAAATTACGTTTCCTCTCCTAAGTTTTACGTAAGTAATGCTATGTAAAATCCCGGAGAGGCATACAGAGTGCTGGGGTCACCAATGGGGCTAAGTTACCTATGTTCTAATTTGGACACCATTATTTTTACCACAGCAAATAAAACACATATCTGCAACGTTTCTATTAATTTAAGACACTCTAGCTAGCTATCAGTTAGCAACACACAAATATCTAACAAGCAACTTGCAGAGATGCACGGCTAGCTTAAAGCTGATCTTACCCAGCAAACCTCAGTCATTTGATGCACCAGCTGCTGAAATCTTTGTTTTTGAGACTCGATTTCGATGAAGTGCTGAAGCTGAGGGTCGGCGGTCGCTCCCTGGCCGTCCATAGTTCGCTAAAAGAGATCCTAAAAGTAATATATTTCTAATTATGAATTCTTTATGGCTTTTTTGCTGACCTTCACGTGTATGTATGGACGACGTGAAACAGGAAGTAGTTCAACCAATCACAGAGCACGTTTCTGACGGCGCTCGTCATACAGACGTAATTTTCCATAACGGCGATATTCAACGAATAATATATTTAAGTAAATTACTAAAGCCAACACAAACTTATGCAAAAGCAGTGTTGTTACATTAAACACATTTTATATTTGATTAGAGTGAGAACAACAGCTCAATCAGATGTTTCAACACTCATTTTCATTTCACATTTCAGTCACTTCAAAGCCCTGCATACTTGGCTTTTATTTGTGCAAAATATATTTTTTCACAAAGCTTTTTTCCACATGCAAATGTGTCTACATTTTACAATGATTCCACATAATACAATACACAGAATACAACAACCTTCAATAAAATATACACATTTGAAATTGCTAGTCTGTAGGACGGTAGGTACTTCTAATAATGCAGCTATTCTAATCATTGAGTTATAGTGACACATATTCACATTACAGAGGACCTCAGTGTGGCTGTGCAGTCCGATGTTTATCTGTTTTAATGACTTTGTTAACTTTCCAAGTACATACGGAGATGCTGCACTGTGTGTGTGTGTGTGTGTGTGTGTGTGTGTTATTGTGTTAAGTTATTTTCAGATCTATTGGAGCTCATACAGCAAATCCTGAACAGTCAGAGCCAGTTCCTCAAAGGCAGGTCTTTCATCTGCTTTCTGAATACAAACAACAAAGAGAAGCTGTGAGATCAGTGTTCAGAAAATACGCTATCATCATTCTGTACAAAGTCATTGTCACAATCTCTACTGGGGCCTGCAAAACAATAGACATTCACTTACATCAAACCAGCAGCTTGTCATGATGTTGTAGACCTTTTCATTGGCCAGCTGGGGGCGGTAGAGGCGCAGGCCCCGGGATACCTGTTCCACTATTTCCGTGTTATTAAGGCGTTCGTATGGAAGCTTTCCCAAAGTGTACACCTCCCACATAAGGACCCCTAAGGATACATAGAAAAAGTTAATGGAATGAATAATAGTTATGATGCTTTAATACAGATGTGATTTCGTAGTTTGTGAAGATATTTAGACACATTTGTAATAACTAAACAGAAATGCAGTAGGGAATGGGCAGTCAGAATTGAAAAACTCACCATAAGCCCATATGTCTGACTTGCTGCTGAATTTGCAGTAGAGGAGGACCTCAGGAGGTGACCAGCGAACAGGAAACTTGGAACCTGCTGAGCTTGTGTACTCATCATCTAAGACATACCTGGTGGAGGCAGTATTCAGATCCTTTGCTTAAAATGTCTTAGTACAAAAACTACAATGTAAATATACTCAGTAGGCCTACAGGAAAAGTTCTAAAAGAACAAAAGTATTGTCAACTAAATGTACTGAATGAATCAACATACTCAGTGTGAAGAAGGAATGCCTACTGTTTTTGTTATATTATTATACGTCATATTATCGGCTAATTATTAGTCATGCTTTCATTTGTATGTAAAATGTTAAAGTAACTTGTAATTAAAACTGTAAAATAAATGTAGTGGAGCCAAAGTATAATCCAGCACAGACAAAGTAAAGTACTTGGAAAGTACAAATTCTACTGCACTACAGTAGAGTAATAAAACAGTACTTGTCCTATAATTTATGTGAAGTATTTTACCTTGACAATCCAAAGTCAGTCACTTTGATGGTGCCATTGCCATCTACTAAACAGTTCCTGGCAGCCTGAGGACAAAACAAACAAGTCTGTTTATTTAAATACCTATCTTCCCACACCATTTTTATTGTTTTGTTTTTACTGCTATCATTTATTACTGTTTATTTATGTTTTATTGCTTATTCTGTGTGTTGTTTTATTGATACTATTGTTCTTGTTTTTTTATTATAAAAATACAGTTTATTATCATTATCATTAAGTGAAACAATGTCTCACCAGGTCTCTGTGGATGTACTGCTTCGACTCAAGATAGGCCATGCCCTCAGACACGTCTTTACACATCTCTAGGAGCTGGACAGCTGTTGGGTGCTGCTTCAAGCCCTCCTTCAGGTATGTCAGCAGGCAGCCATTGGAAAGGAACTCTGTCACTATATAAATGGGCCTTTGTTTGGTGCACACGCCGTACAGCTGGACCAGATTTTCGTGACGAAGCTTCCTGGTTTGAGCAAAAGGAGAAGCAAATTAAGTGTTATGAGTCAGCTTTCTTCACATAAGTTAGAGAAACCCCCTTTCCCAGTGTGACACACCAGTTAGTCTCACGCACAAAATCATTTTTATAATTTCAGCTGCGAAATGTCATCTCCTTACTAATTCAGACTCATTTAGTATTGCTTACATCATAATTTTGGCTTCTTCTATGAAATCATCTTCAGACATGGAGCCCTCTTTGATCATCTTAATGGCAACGTCATGCTGGCCCTGCCACTTTCCATACTTCACCACTCCAAACTGACCAGTGCCCAGCTCTTTGATGAAGGTGAGGTAACGGGGGTCAATCTCCCACACACCTGCGGAACATACAAGAGAAATGGAGGACTACCTCTATACTTGTAGCATTTACTAAAGGAATAGTTCAACATTTTGGCATAAATGCCTTTTCAATTTGTTGCCGACAGTTAGATGAGAAGACTAATGCCATTATGATGTCTATGTGACGCTATGATCAGCAGCCGCTTAGCTTAGCATAAAGACTAAAAACGGGAGGAAACAGCTAGCATGACTGTAAAAGTTCACAAAATCTGCCTACCAGCGCTTCTAAAGCCTTGTCTTTAACACACTTAATTTGATTTGTTTAATACACATACAAAAAAGAGACTCATACAAAAATGTGGTGGCAACAAGACTCTGGGAGACTTCTGGCCAGCTGACAATCCCTCATATAAACCACAGAGGACAATCCCTCATATTTACCTTGCACAGAGGAAATAAATGATGTGTTTATATACTGTGTTGTTACCTTTGGACAGAGCCAGGTTAGCTGTTCTTCCTGCTATCTTTATGCTAAACTAAGGTAATCTGATAGCTCCAGCTTCATATTTATCTTTCACACATGAGAATATTATCAATCTCCTGATCTAACTCTCAGCAAGGAAGCAAATAAGCACATTCCCCAATATGTCAAATATTTAATTTCACTATCACGGGACAAATGTGCTTGTACTTCAAAACATTATTAACAAATGATCATTATGTTAATACATGCAGCGTTAATACAATCTCAGAGAATTGGTGTGCGAGCACACCCACACACAGATTTTGAATCAGTCACCAGTTTAATCACTGGACATTATGATTAACAAGTTAGAGCTGCACGATGAATTCAGTTAGATGCCTATTAAATTTATCTGCAATTATTTTGATAAACCATTCATTGGCTTGATTCAGCTTTTAAGAAAAGAAGTCAACAAGACATTTGAGGACCTCATCTTGGGAAAACACAGATGGACATTTTTCACCATTTTGTGACATTTTAGACCAAACAACTAATTGATTAATCAAGAAAATAATTAACAGATTCATCGACAATGAAAACGATTGTTAGTTGCTGCCCTAGTTAAGGTCAAACTGATGAAGTCATACTCTTACCATAGCCAAGTCCTGCTGTTGATGGAGGCCGTGCCCGGTTAGATACAATGTATTTCAGCCTGCTCACCATCCCTTGTTAGGGAGATAACAAAACCACACTATCACCTGTAAGGTCAACATTTTTGATGTTTGACTGTTTCCATATTTTGATATCCTGTTTGTGTGCCTATATGTGTGTGCCACTGCATTAACCTGCTGCATTGTGCTGGTGGTAGTTGATGAGCTCTGGGATGGTGTTGAAATTATGCTTCTCTGCCAGGTAAAACTGGCCCTGTGGGGAGGTGCAGATGTTATAATGTCTGCAGCTTCCACCAGTTTCCCTGTGGAGAGAATAGGATCAGTAACTTAAAGTAGATTTAGCCAACAAGTTTTCATCGACACAGGTACATGTCATTTATCATGTATCGATGCGTAGTTAATGTCTTCTTCTCAGCATTATCCGCAACACAGTTTCGTCTTAGAGCCCTGAGATGATAAAGTTATGCTGGCAGATTAGTCCAGGTTTTGCATGATTAATTTACATCTCTCTACCTCTGTGGCCCACTGTTTCCGCTTTCATTACAAACAGTTCTTCTTTTTATACATTCAAGCATGACTGGAGTCAGAGGATACCGAATAAAAATGGTGCACGATGCTGCAGTGTTCAACACCACTGAGCTTACTCACCCACCACCCTTACTGAACAAAGACACTGTGTATTTCCCAGCCTTGCTTGAGTCCCGCACCAAGAAGCCTCCGTCTTTATTCTGGGAAACAACACACAAGCATATATTTCAAGATGAATTTAGTCCAGCTAAGTCAAGGCTGTCCTCCTATGAAATTGTGAATGTCAATTGTTTACCTCAGTCTTTAACAGCTTTTCTGCCTGGCTACGGTTCATATTCTTGCAATACCAGCTGTGAAAATAAATGTGAACATGTTTTTGCAGCATGTATTTCTTCAGCAATCAAACATACATTCATGTAGAGACAAAGAACGTTACAAAGTATGAATCTGCTAACATAAAAATAGTAGTAACAATAGTACCCATACTCACTCAAATCTTTCTAGCCCATTTTCTGCTTCCACAACATAATTACTAGGTATATATCCTTCTTTTCTGCAACAGAAAACAAAACACATTGTATTTATTAATGATGTGCATCTTGGCTAGACACTGAAGCACTCACCCATGTCCAGTAGCGTTTCGTAAACAAATTCATGCTCCTAAAACTCTAAATGTAAATTGATATCATTCAAATTATAGATGGTCAGTATTAAATTTTTTTTACACCGATCATGCTATAAAATGTTCTCCTTTTCTTATATATATGCCACAAGAGCTGAAGAAGTAGCCCAGAAAATTTATTTGGTAAAATACAGTAAATTCACATCCATACATATTCAGATCTGCCTATCCACTCTTGATGCTGACTCCTGCTCTTTATGATCTTGTTTTTATTCATTTTAATATATGCTCTCCAAATGCCTCAATGAATACTTCCCCTTTTGCAAGCAGTGAGCTTTTTTGGATAGCACTGTTCCCACTGGTATTTTTATGTGGATGCAGGTCTGACCAGTATGTCCATCTGGGATCTGCTGTATATTCTCACCAGAGTCATTAGAGTGTAGACAGTGTGTTTTTAATCTCATATTGTAAAAATGAATAGATTTTCTTTTAGCGGTAAGGCCACTTGCATTATTTGTTTTTTATCTTACTCATCTCACCCATATTTGTCTTTGGCTCTCCACCAGTTTGCATCAGACATCTCCAGGATGGTGTACTCTTCATCCTTCCTCAACTCCAGGTCGTGGGCTGTCATGGGTGTGTAATTATACTCTGCTATGACAGTCATGCCTACAGAGCGGGCAGGTTGCTCAGGAGGCTGTGGAGGTAAAGGCCGACTAGGCTTCTCCTGAAGATAAGATTAATGCATGTGTCATTAATAAATGCTTGTCTGTAGTCAGTGAATATCGTTCCAAAGGGATTGTGTGTATACCTCTGTTGGGGTAGGAGGAAGAGGTTTCCTAGATCCCCTTCGCCGAGATGGTTTAGATGTAAAGCCTATGGGTGACATAATTTAATTTATGAATGAAATCATTTACGAATACTGTAGGCTAAAGTTTAGTTGTGTATTCTTGCAGGTATTAGACCGAAGGGAATATCGTTCTCACCGTTCTTACTATCCAGCACCTTGCATCCCATGGCTTGTTTAACTTCCTGTTGGCAGCACAACCACACCCCATCCATCCAGGAACAAGGATGGTACTTTTGCATGAGATCCTTGTTGAAGCGCACCACTATGCACAAGTATGGACACACACACACACGAATACATACACAGGAGATTTACATTGAATCCACATTACATTTGCATATGCGCCCAGCTCTTCTGTTGTGCAGACACTTGGTGATATTAAGATATGGTCTAATATTCCACATACTGTATGAGATAGCGTGACTGAAAACCAGATACTTTTGTAAATTTGTATACTAACTTTCTTTCAGCTTCTTTATCCACTGAGTACGGACATCCTCAGTCTTTGCAAAGATGTACAGTGGCCCCTCATCATAAACGATCTGTGGCACAAAAAAAACAATCATCTGTTTTGTAAAGTTTGTCTATTACAGCATTTCCATTCATTGGGTATTTTGCTATTTCTTAAGTTACTAGCTGAGTAAATGTCATACCAGAATATATTGTGAATAGTGTGACGGAAGCAAAAAATAATTACAGTTCTACTGTATAATCATATTCTCTGCAATTCAATAAAGAAATTTTAAAAAATTGTCACTTGCGGGTTTTCTTTTATGGCAAGCACCAGACAGACACCTTTTCATGCTACCTTATGTGGTGTAAGTTAACGTGTGCAATGGCAACACCTGCATGGTCACTGAAAGCCCCTAGTTTTACATTTGAGTGTGAGACATGGTTTCACTTCTTAACAATGGACTTTCACATTAATAACTGTTGGAGGATTGAACACTTTTTGTCTGCCAAGGAGAACATTTGGTCTCATGTTACAAGTCTTCCATTGCCACACAAGCATAGAGGTAGGAATGAAAGGAAATGTTTTTGGTCCTGGTTTTTGACAAGCGAGAGTTTAAGGTGGCTGGAATATTACACATTGTTGCAGCTGGTCTGTAATTGATTGTCATGAGGCGGTGTCTTAAGAGTCCCTCTGTATTAGACGTGTAAATTGACAAAAATGTCTACCTGGAATGCAAACGTGCGCTCTTGTGGGGCATTGGGCTCAGGCTGGACTGTCTCTACACACTTGATCTTCTCTAGGTCAACCGATCCTCTCAAACCTTTTCGCTTCTGCTTCACAGATGGGGAAACAGTGAGGTAACTCCGGGAAAAACAGATAAATGTAGCTGCACAGTTCTCTTCAGATTGCCAATAAATATTAGTCTGAAACAAATGTGATATTATCTCAATAAAGGATTTTGGCAGTTCCATATACGTACGTACCCCTTTGTCAGGATCAAAATCATAGTACGATATTTTTTCCTGGGTGAGAACAAACCATCTCTCCTTGTAGTTCAAAGGAGAGGTCTTCTTCTTCTGCTGAGATCGTTTAATGAAGATTTCTTCCAGTATACTTTCTGACATGATTCATTCAGGATTAATCTACATAGGAAGAAAGAATAATTCATACTTTTGCAAGGCAGCGTGTTTTCTTTGTGTCAGAACAACAGTGAACAGCACATTCACACCTCGACTCAGACATTAAACACTTTGCTGAGAGCTGTGACTTGCTGAGAGCTGTGACTGACTCGCCAGTTATCACTGTGCTTAGCTTAGCAATACAAGGCAACCTTTTGTGTCACTTCGCTCTTAATTATCCACTACTTTCTCTTCCTTTGAAAAGTGCCTTGAACAGACAACATTCATAGAGTCAGAGAAGTGCCACTATAACGTGTCAAAGTATAGATCTGGAAAGAGATGTAGAGACATGCAGCATGAGTGTGAGCACGTATCAGCATGTGATTAGTTGTAGTTTGCATAAGCCCTGCTTTTCCTGCCAGTAACAGCTGTTTCCCTCAGCTACTGTATCTTGGCCATCATCACACCAGCACAGTGACCCACATGCTTTCATGCTAGAAAACTTTGTAAAGATAGTCTAGATAAGTTTGTCCACCAAATCCCTTGTCGATTATGTATTCCTAATCTCTCTCTCCTCTCTCACATACATTTGCTCACACAGACACAGTTACATTTTACCTGCAACGTAATGTCTCTGTTTAGTTTATGACAGCTTGTTCTGTTTTGTCTACAGCACCTATTAACCGCTAGTACTGAACTAAAACTTCTCCACACCTCCAAAACAAGACATGTGCTGTGTTGATGCCATAGCTAGGTGAGAGTGTAGAGTGTCAGAGATGAGTCTGAAGGGATGAGGACAATGTCTATAAAAGCACTCAAACATTCCCTTATTCCTAACACAACAAAATCAGACGCTCTAAATGTCTTGACAGTTAAAGTTGAAGTAAGGAATATGGAACATAGTTCACTATATACAGTAGATGAATGTTTTATTCAGAACTAACTAGCAGTACAGGAAGAAAATCGCCACAAATACTGGAAATAAAGTGAAATGTTCTTTGATGTGTTGAATAATTTGCCCAGTGATAGGCCAGTGTGTTGACTTAATACCTACTATGAAACAGGAAAGCAGGGTCAGCTTTTGTTGCAACCGATCACTATTAACAGATGTATTTCCACCAAGCAAAAACTTTTATACCTAAAAACATGTCATTTTACAACAACAGTACACAATTCACTAAAGTCATAATGTCATATTGCCATGTGAAATATGGACTATCAGATGTTCAAACTCACCCTCGTCTCACAGCTGAAGGCTAATTGTTACTATCTGTCAGATGCATTTGCACGTCAGCACAGCCTATTTTCAGCTGGTGAGCACTTCCTTGTAGCTTCTGAATTAACTGTAATGTTACCAGAAGCTTCTGTTGCTCTCTGTTAACCAGGAGTGTGACATTTCTTCACACTAAACTAACAGTACCTATTGGTATTGTTTGTGCTGTCATGAGCAGACAGCATTAGTTCCTCATTCTGCGAAACGTTGTTTATTTATTCCTCATTCATCACCACCTAATGTTTTCTCACATCACTAACTTGAAAAGAGGTCAACAAACTCTGTAGATTATCAAAAGACTGGTGTACCGTCCCTCCCCTCTTT
The DNA here is from genome assembly GCA_029875015.1 of Lepomis gibbosus. Lineage (NCBI taxonomy): Eukaryota > Metazoa > Chordata > Actinopteri > Centrarchiformes > Centrarchidae > Lepomis > Lepomis gibbosus. Next base: position 22,383 of record JAPMOB010222357.1, on the reverse strand, counting down.
TTCTGTGATCGATTGGAGCCAGTCAACTGAAACTGTACGTCTATCTTTCACTGTATCATGGCTACCAAAAGGAGTTTTTTTTGGGGACAGTTGACTAATGGTGGCTGACAGGCATATCATAGGGAAGTTGCATCAGTGTTGTACTGCAATATGAATAGAGAAGAAACCCTGCACCCTGCAGCACTTAAACCTGACTTTATGTCTTTATCAAATGGGATTTTATTTCCTTCTCACATACCTGTGTTGCACACTGTTACGCGCTGACAACTTCGTACAATACTCACTTATTTAGATTTCGCAGAATTCACTTATGCAAGACACCACAACACTTTGACATTTTGGAGAGACGTGTTTTTTTCTCACTTTCTAATGTTCATCCTTTCAGTTGCTTATGTGTTATTGGGTGCCATTTGACTGTCAAGAAATTTGGCTCAAAAACTATATTTTAAAAAATGCACTTATTACTGTAAAGCAGTAACTTTCGTACTGTAAAACTCAAAAGCAGCAAAATGTATCCTCTAAATAACAGTTTTAATGTTATAGAATCACCAATTACAACCAAACACATATTTTAATAGCCTATATTTTCACCATTTCTGACTTGGGTGGCTGTCAGAGTGATGGGCAACTGATCTTTGTAACCCATAATCGTTGCCAACTGTGTCACTACCTCCGTGCATGCAGGGCATTTCAACATTTTAAAATGAAAAGGCTTGAATTCAAGAAGTTAGAAACTCTAATGAACATGTTTTTTTCCAATTACAATGCAGTTATTTATTTTGTTGCATAATGTCCCCTGTTTATGACACAGCAAGCACAACCAGAGATGACTTGGTTACACAGGAACCTGTCAAGATGCTCTCTTTCCTGACGTTTCCTGAGAGATAAGTGGTAAAAAAAAATTGTACTTGTGTGGGTTTGTGGGTGTATAAGAAAGAGACAGTGAGAGAAAAAGAGAGTGACAAGGATGTTAAGTACAAGTGATAAGAGCTAAGTCCAACCACAAAGAATTGGTCTCCCACACATGTTAAGATACCACATCAATTTAACATTATGGTGTTCTGTGGAAGTCATTTTCAGAATAAACAAATGTAATGTGGAATGATAATTTCATGGGATGCAAATACATTTTAGGGAAACTACTTTTGTTGTTGTATATCATGTTCTCACTAATTCACAGCATACAAATAATTTGTCATGTGTAGATTAATACTTGAAACATTATCTGATTATAACCCCACCATACATCTAAACCACTCTAGTGCTGCAAGATGTATCTATACAAAATATTAATATAACATGCAACACAAAGTATGACATCTGTGCATATTAGCAGCTAATATCACTATTATTTGACTCATATGCAAGTGTCTGGTGAGTACACGCTTAATTTAGGATTTGCATAAAAACTGTGGGTTTCAATTCAGTACTTGCACAAATGTACATATTACTCACTACTGCTTTTGTCCATAGGCTTTCACATGAAATGCATTCACATAGCTGCTTTTACCATTTATACTTTGGTAAAGTAATGCCTAAAAATACTTCTCAACCTTACAGCCTACATTCAAAGAGCTTTGTCACTTACCCAGAGAGCCAGAAAAGTCAAGCATCAGACATACAACTGCAGATGCTGAGGCTTGAAGTGGTGGCATGAACCTTTGCCTCAGTTGCTTGCCTTCCATAAAATGTGTGTTGCTCTGTGATGCAAGAAGCTTAAACCCACCCACAGAGAGGAATCGACTCCGCTTACTTCCCCTTTTTCTTCCTGCTCATTTTCATATCAGCCCTGTGGAGAGTTTTGGTGATAGGCCTAAGCAGACTAAACATTAACACGGGACCACATTTGTATACGGCATATAGTTAAAGTCACGCACTTTTATTTGGGGAGATTTCTTGTTCTGTCAGCTGCCAGTTTGAGTATTGCAGGCACAAGAGATAAAACAACTTCAAACGGATAACTTGCAGACATTAGAAAGTATGCTCATTGTGTTTAACACATACTGAATGTAACTCCCTGCATTTCCTTAAACTTTGGGCTGTTGAGTTTGTTTCTTTGAAGCTTTTGGCCTCCTGAAATGTCCCGCCGCTGGGGGGCAGTATGTACAGACTGTAAAGACTGTTTACTGCTGAGGCCTACATTAGGGAGTCCTTCCGGCCTCTACCTTCCTCTTTTCCTCTGCATCGGGTCGCCACCATGGTATGATTTTACTACACCAATACACTTTATAGAATCAAACTCAATCTTGCAGATTAAGGAATCATTTCTGCGTGTAGTTAAATCATACGTGTTAACAAGGTTTTGATACACATGGTGATGGTAATATTGGCCATATTGTGCACATTTTACGTCGTTAAATAGTGATTTAGCAATGCTTTCTGTGTTGGTGATGAAGTGCCGCTGCTAGCATAACGTTACCTCCACTCCAGCCGGTCTTTCTTCTAAGGGAAATTATGGTTAAATGTCAGTCAAAGTAAATTATTGCAAGCAATTGTTTTTTTTCAGTTTTTGCATTGTTGCTGTGACACATGTTTACACACTCGTCTCGCCCTGAATTCACGGTAATTAGCTACAATGCTAACATGGTACCTTGTTGGCTAACGTTAGCTGCCTTTACCCTGGCTGTAGCGCTTACGGATAAAATGAGAAAACACTAGTACCTCGTCTATTAGGGTAGATTTTCAAAATGTGCAATTGTGACAGGTATCGAGAGAGTTTGAACCGTTCCCTTGTGCTCTAACGTTACTTAATGTAAGAGCTAGCTAGTTTACCAAACTAACAAACCGTTAGCAGTTGTCAACCAACCCCGTTGACGAGGGCTTTAATTCACTATCTTTGGATATCAGTATGGTTAATTTACCAAGTTATCAGGGAGATTGAATTTAACATTATCTATCAGCTCTATTGCAAATTTGTTAAAGGTTTATTTTCTGTCCAGGTGAACGTCCCGAAGACCCGCAGGACATACTGCAAGAAGTGCAAGAAGCACCAACCCCACAAGGTTACCCAGTACAAGAAGGGAAAGGATTCCCTCTATGCACAGGGTAAATAATCCCATGCTAATGAGTTGTTATATACTGTGTAAAATGAGCTGTGTCATTAAATGTACCTGAACTATATATGTTCTGCAGGTAAGAGGAGATACGACAGAAAGCAGAGTGGGTATGGTGGTCAGACCAAGCCTATTTTCAGAAAGAAGGTATGCTCAGCTTTCCAGTTCTGGTTGATCTGTCAAGTATTGCACCAGTGGAGGTGTGTGAAATCAGACCCAATGATTATACTGTATTTTTAGGCTAAGACCACAAAGAAGATTGTGTTGAGACTTGAGTGTGTGGAGCCCAACTGCAGATCCAAGAGAATGCTGGCCATCAAGAGATGCAAGCACTTTGAGTTGGGTGGTGACAAGAAGAGAAAGGTAGGAGTTATAGATGTAGTTTTTATTTGGTAATGTCAGCATGTGCCTTCATACTGTTTCATGGGTACTTTTCAGGGCACTTCAATGCTTTCGGAATTGTATAATTAGATGTCTCTGGTCAAATCTATGCAGAGCAACCAAAAATCACATCCTGTATTCTGTGGTTAACTCTGCCTTATTTATCAAGCTCAACCTGTGAATGCAAAGTTGTCTCAATTTAAGTTCACTGCTCAGTGGAGCGTATTTGTAACTGAGTAAACACTTGTTGTGGATCTGAGAAACATACACAGAACAATTATTCACATCTTGTCAGAGAATTGATGTGAAATTGTCATCTCTTGAAATGCTGAAGTCCTGCTCACTTTATGCTGGACATCACAATGATTTAGAAAAATGCTAATTTGATTAGTTTCATGATAAATGATCCCAAAAACTAACATCTAATTTTAGATTTTGATTATATTAGGCTATGGTGGATCACTGACAAAATATCAGTGAAATATGTAACACAGGAGGTAAAAAGCACCCCAGTTGGATTTTCTTTTAAAGCATAGAATTTGGATTTTATTCAACACAACTTTCTGCATGTTAACCAGTGAGTGTACTGTTTTTATGCTTAACAATAAACATTTCCACGGAAGTTTTAAAAATTGACAATGTTAGGCAGGAAGAAACATTGAGGAATTGAGTGACAGATGTTTGACAGTATAACCCTACTCTAACAATAATGAATGTCAAAGTTGGTTCACATTCTGAAACTTGATTCAGAGGAAGGATCAGATGTGTAGGAAACATGTCCATGAGAATGAGGAATTGATTGAACCAGTCTTGCGTCATAAGTATTGTACCTGATGTATTTGGAAGACGCCATTTTGCCATCAATAGCAAGTTTGCAGGGTTTTATATGTAGGGTGAAACTGGTGTTATTTTGCAAGCAGCACATATTGAATTGATCTGCATTATAAAGTGGTGCACATTACATACAGCTCACATGAGATTCAATGCAGTGAAACCAAATAATGTGAACAATGAAATTCAATCCACTAACTTTCCTTGAACTATTGTGCTGACCAGTTTGATGTTTTGAATTTTACTATTTAGTTATGTTGACTTCCCATATAGCGAGGAGAAATCAGTTACCAAAATATTGGTCTGGTTGGCCAACCTAATGCGGGGATCATCATGTAAACCCTCACATAATAGTTTAAGTGCCTTGTAGCTTCTAATCTTACTCTGCTTGTGAACTGATGGTAGGGAAGGGGTCAAGTAAGGATGTCATTTCAGGGAAAATTGGGTCTTTATTTGGTGTAATTGTGATTCCTGTAGCACCATAATTATAAAATGCAAAGAACTGCTGCTAAGCCATTATCTCATGAACCCTGATAGCCCCACAAAGTGTTGAAGAGAAATTTGTAATTCTTAATTTAATTGAAGCATCCTTTCATAAGGGTGAGCTTGTAGAGGACCTCATTTTCACTGAGGGTGGTTTATAATAGGATGAGTGGACCATAGCATATTTGCCTAATTAGTTTTGATTGTGAGCTCGTCTCCACCCACCCTACAGTGCAACATTGACCCAAAATGTTAGGATCAGAGTAAGATGGCAAAGAATTTGATACGTGACAGGACTCTGCTTTTGATGTACGGTTAAGACTACAAATAATGATAATCTTTATTTGAATATAATACAGAAATTCATAATCATCACAGTAGAAAAGTCATTACGAGCAGCATTTAGAGTAAACCATATATCACTGACACATCCATGTTTAACTTTGCTTTAGCATCATTTTAACTAAGGTTTTATCTGTTCTCTTACAGGGCCAGGTCATCCAGTTCTAAACTGTGGCTCAGTCTTCTGGAGGAATGTCACTATTTCAATAAATTTCTGAAGACATACTTTGGTGTTTGGCATTTTCCTCACATGTTTTTCACAATACTCGTCAGATGTCTAATGTGTTATCTCAGCATAATTTGTCTAGTCTGGACATTTCACAGTAAGTGTGCAAAAACAATTACCAGTGATTTTAACTAGATGAAAAGCTGTACTGTTGTGATGGGCGCATGGAGCCTGAAGCTTTGGGGATTCGAACTGAGCAAACAGTGACACCTGGTGGCTCGTAAAACTTGTTGCAGCCCCTCCAAGACTGGAGCTGAAGCACCACCAAATTGTCTAATGTATGCAGTACGTTGATATTAAATTTATACACATTTAAGTGCTGAATTAAATATAGATGTGCAGAAAACAGATAAAATACTTTTGCTGATGAGACGATGTGCCCTTTTGGTGTAATTTATTCAGTACTGTTGTGGGCTCATGTTTTCAAACTTCATGGTTTGTCATTTCTTAGTCACAATTACTAAATAACACTAACTAAAGAAAATTTGCCTGTTACATGGTATCAGGATGGAATGTTTTCACACTTGTCTTTTTGTACATCAGTAATTTCTCACTTATTAGATCAGCAAATTAGTGGGATTTTAGCTATAAAACAGTCAAACTGAAGCGCTCTCTAAAGCACCAGTAACATTTGAAGCTTCGGACATTGTCAGTCATGTGTTTGACAGACGATGTTGTGAAACTACCTTTGGTATCATCTGCCCACCTCTTGTGGTAGTAAAGCAGACTTTATAGGTTAAAATATTCCCCTTTTATTACATTTAGAAACAGAAAATTTAAAAGAATAATTTTATAGTGTAGGCAGCAAAAGGGGCATAATCACCCAGATGGCTACAAAATGGTGGGCTTGCGTTGGACTGACGTGTCCTGCCAGTGCAGCTTGTGAATGCTATTAAAGTCACTCCTGATGGGAGTGACAATCAGTAGAGTGGTGCCTGAAGGGTTGACAGATAAAACCATTTTGCTATATGGAGTTTGGACACCCATTTCTTTGTACTGGGGCAGGATCTGTGTGACGTTACACTGGGGGTCACAGAACTTCCAGCCAGGAACTGCTCTGATGACAAACCCTCGGGGACCGCCGAGGTCCCACGTGTTTAGCACAGCGACAGCCAGTCGGTTCTTCGACAGAGGCCTCTCCCACACCTCAAAATTGTCCACCTGACGAGGAAGTTGTTTTATTCTCTTTTGACAATAAACAGTAATGTTCCATACTTAATATTGCCATTACGATATAAATGTCACCCGCATTGATCAATTTCACTAAGATAATTACAAGTCTTTGTGTCTGACACTTCCAAGGTGACATTAAGCATTTCTAAATAGAAACTAAATATTCCATAAAGGCTGACAGTTGCTTTGGTCACCTCTCCACCCACCTTGGCAGTGCGGTATCCTTGCTTGCCCAGTACATCCTGGCTAATGGCTATGATGTGTTTGTTCTGTAGCAGCTCCTTGGACCGAGGACAAATGTCCCTCAGATCATTAGACATGAGAAGAGGGGCTGCCATGATGGCCCATAACGCCATCTGAGACTCCTGCTGGGTGTGACTCAGGCCAAAGTTCCCAATCACGAGCTAGAGAAATGGACCAAAGTCATAAATATGAAAATAACAGGACAATTCAGGCTTACTGGAAGTGTGTGTGTTTATACTTTGCTGTTTTTAAACTTACATGAATTCAGTTTAACCCTTTTATGGAAGTGAAATAATCATGTTTCTACTGTGCTGATGAAACTTCTATTTGATAACCACCATTTAAATCTATAGGCTATAAGAAAGTACATTCAAGAGCCTAAGGCATTAAGAATTTTAAAGGAATGGTTCAACATTGGGGAAATATGCGCATTCGCTTCCTTGCCAAGAATTAGGTAAGATCCATACCACTCAGGAATGGAACAGCCAGCAGCTTAGCTCAAATACTGGAAACAAGGAAAAAGCTAGGGTGGCCTCTGTCCAAAACAAAATCAGCCTGTAAACAATTCTAAAAGTAATTCATTCACATGTTGCATCTTAATTTATACCAAAAGTGTAAAAATGACGTGTTGTGGTTTTTTACCTTTGGACAGAGCCAGGCTAGCTGTTTCCAGTATTTGAGCTAAGCTAGCTCGGCCAGCTGCTGGCTGTAACTTCATACTAACTGTACAGACTACGAGTGGGATCAATCTTCTTATCTTCCTCTCAGCAAGACAGCAAATAACTTGATTTCCCCAAATACTAAACTATTCCTACAAGTGCCAGTGGACCTCCAGTTCAGAAACAAATCTGCACTCTGTGTTCAAGTGAATAATGAGGTTTTTAAAATGCTAATTAAACAGCTTAGTACTTGAAGGCCAATGGTTCTATGCTTAGTTGGAGGTCAGAGAGAGGAGTGTATAAGAGTTTGAGTAGAGTACCATATCGGGGTCATTCCAGCCCCCAGGTCCAGCTGAAGGGACAATGATGTCTTGATGAGAAGCAGTCCAGTCAAAGATGGACCTGACAGAGCTCCATGAGTCATACACGTCATTGAAGTTGCGCCAATGGTTGCACGTTTCACGAATGGCTGTGTAGTTGGGCTGCAGGGACAGAAGTGCTCTTAATAATACAGCTGATAATCATTAATAATTACTGCTGTGTGGGTAGAATCTTGGAAAATTAACCCGACATGATAATGTATATTGAGATGGAAAGTAGGGCTGCAACTAATTATTTTTGCTTTCACTTAATCTACCGATTATTTCCTCGATGAATCAAGTAATTGGTTTGGCTAGTGAATGTCAGAATTTTTTTCCATCTAAAATAACTAAAAGCATGTTCAGTGCTACAGTGTAAGTGCTTAGTTCTGTTGATCGATTAATTGTTGCAGCTCTAATTTAAAGAGGAGTAAAAAAAAACAGTATCTGTCTCACCTGTTGATAAGGCCACTCGTACAAAGGCCACTCACAGGAGTACAGGATGCTCCTTCCGGTTTTGTTCAGTGCTTTCGACATGTTCACGTAGCCTTAATCAGAACAAATCACAAACTGTTAGACTAAACCCCTTATAACACCTTTTCTAGTTGTCAGTGGATGGTCTGCATGAGAGGAGAACCAGAAAAAGGGACCCAAAACGTTGATAAAGATGCTTAACTCATTTAGAGTTAAGTTGTGAACATATCTAGTGTAATTACATACTGTATATATATCTCAATAGTAACATTTGCTTTAGGTGAAGTACATAGCAATAATCAGGGAGTGAGTTGACAGCCTGTGTGGGGGACCAGCATCAATCAAATAATTTTAAATTATACTTCATAAATAAAAACTCACCTTCTCCCAAAAGGGTCCAGTTCATGTAGCAGCCATCAAATTTAAGTAGATCCACATCCCAGTCTGCAAAAGTCTGAGCATCTGTCTCATAGTAACCCAGACTGCCGGGGTATCCACCACAGGTATTTTTCCCCACATCTCCATAGATACCCAGCTTCAGTCCCTTAGAATGGACCTTAAAACAGGAAGAAAAAGAATAATTTAAATTTAAATTTAATTTAGTTAATACAAGTACTGACTACAGTTCTGTTCTTGGCAGGTTGTGGATAAGTGCCAGTAGGTGGCGATGTTGCTCAGCTAAAAACTTGATGCCTCTGTGCCATGACACATTTTTGCCTTAGTGGGCCTAAATATATCCCTTTCCTAGTAAACATCGCCTTTTAGCTGCCTGTGTAAGACTTGGCCTGTCAGCGAGCTCCTCTCCACTGTGACTGTAGCATAGAGGGGGAACGACAGCTTACTCCTACCTAAGACAATATGCCTACGTATCTCTATTGGCTCCAGGTGCTGAATTTCCACCGGTATGAAATCTGAGGAGGCCTGTGTTCCACATCTGGTCCTTTCCCCCTTCATTATGTAAATAACTGGTGGTCGGCTCAGATGGATGTATAATGAATATGTAGTCTGACTTGGTAATCACTTTTACTTCTAGAGTTTTTAACCAGGCTTTCTCAAAGTTTGTATTTGTCAAAGGTTTCCAAAGTTAGACGCATTGCACCACGTATTTGTTAACACAGCACCTCATGGAATCACACCTGTGGGAAAAATATAAAATATAACTTTGTATATCATTCATAATAAAAACTATAGTACATATTCTTATTTTGCTCCTACCAGTGAGTGAAATTTTAATATTTCTTACTTCTTTCCTTAAGTCTATCTGAACCCCTCTTTGATGTCTTTGGAGGAATTATGGCATTAATAGTGTATACACATCCAGCCTCTTTTATACTCACATAGTCGGCCAGTTTTTTGATGCCCCCCGGAAATCTTTTGAGGTCTGCCTGCAGGCGGCCCTGGGCATCGCGCTGGTGGGAGGACCAGCAGTCATCGATGCAGACGTACTCATAACCGGCTTCTTTCCAGCCCTCCTTTACCATCACATCTGCCATCTGCATGTACAGACGCTCACTGCCAGGGCAAAAGGAGCAGACAGGTGGGGCTGATAGTATCAGTTAGATGCCAATGTTCAACATCATGTGCAAGAACAATATGGCAGACACAAATACATGTTATTTTCCTAAAAACAAATGCCAGTTTTTCTGTTTTTCACTGTCGACTCATTCAACCTGCAGGCTGACATTAGGTGTTTGCAACGTTCTGTTGACCTTTCTGGGCAAAAAAAACAAAACATTTGCTGTGCACAGAGGATTTTGAGGAAGTTTTTTGACTGAACATGAGGTCCCTAAAATAAAACACAGAGCAGGATCTTGCATTACTTCTGAAGTGCTCTGTAAACAAAAAAACTTGACACTTCTGACTAGAACAGCAATCGTTAGCCAGGTAATTGATTAATCCATCATAAGAAAATCCATCTGCAATTATTATAATAATCAATTGATTGGGTAAATCATTTTTTGAGCAAATAAAAAACATTTGCTTCTCAAATCTGAGGATTTGCCACCTTTCTTTGTCCTACATGATAAACTACATATCTTGTGAACTGGACTGTAGAAGTCATTTTGGGCTCTGGATTGGCAACTTTGAGACATTTTAATTGAGAAAACTATGAGTCATTTACTCAAGGAAAAATCAGCAGATTAATCAATTAATCAATAATAAAAGTAATCATTAGTTGGGATAAAAACTTTGTACTTTCACTGGTAGAGGAACCTCAAGTAGATCATGAGTGGTGGTTACCTGAACCTTCCCAATGAATTAAGATGCCTGTGCAATATAATAATGCAATGTACAAAACTCTGAGAGCTGAATCAATTATTATTTGTCATAATTTTTCAAGCAAATGTTTCACATAATAGTAAATGGAATATTTTGGGGTTTGGCAGTTAATCAAACAAAACAAGACTTTAGAAGACATCACCAGGGGTTTTAAGAAAAACTAATGTTTTTTCAACCAAATATTCAATTTACTGAGAAAAAAAAATGATTGTTAGGTTGATATTATTGCAGCCCTATGCCACTTCTCTTTATCTTGTCATTTTCCACTTTTGAAACCTTGTTTCAGTTAATCCGGTACATCCCTGTACATACATTACCATATTACCTTAAAGATTTAACTCTTCTGGAATGTGTACAGACCTTTATGTCACTTGTTTACAAAGAGTTTTACAATTTAGGTCATTACATCACACATCAATATCTCCCAGTGCCTCAAACCAAAGAACAAATACAGGCAAATAAAAACAGGAGTTATTATAGCATCATTATAGCACTGCCTTAGCAAATGCATCCAGTGCTCTTACAATCACATTTGTGATCCAGTTTTCTTTCCTTCTGTGACAGTTTGTCAGTTATTAAATAATGATATCATAATTAGGTTACAAGATAGATGTCATAATTATGGAATAATAATTACACAACGAAATCATTTTCTTTTATGCTTTCAATATTGTTTCACTTCCGGTACGGTCGGTAAAATCCCACGTGACTCGTTACGCTCATGTTTAAGCGCTTTCATTCATGTTGAATCACTTTTATGTGATCTTATCACAGACATTTCAATAGACGATAGGCTATGTTTGATAAGTGGGACTTAAGTAACGTTTCCTTGTGTTTTAGCTCACACACATGTCAGACAGTGCTGGATCACCTCTGACACCCTTGTTGTCTCTTACCTGATGCAGTTATCAGGGTCTTTGTCACAGTCGACATTACACAAGAATCTCTCCCAGTGCAACCAGCCCATTGTGGGTGTCAGCGCCAGCCCATTGTCCAACGCGTCCGCAGCAGGACTGACTGAAGAGATGAGCGCGAGGAGAAACGCAGCTCTGTACATTTTTAATTTTAAACTCGCCAATTCTCGAACAACGATAACAATCAATTGTGTTTGCGTTTTGATCTATTTCCTCATTTCAAACGTTTCAGCCCACCCCACCTGGAAGATTGACGTAAATCTGGACCAATAAATTCAAAATGCGCGTGGAACTGTCCAATGGCATTTCGCTTTTATTCCCTTACTACAAACAAGGAAGCGCCTAGGTTCAGGTGAAAAAAGAAGTCAGCTGACATGACATGTCACGAGTTGTGATTTCTAAAATTGAAACAACAAGCAACATCAAAATGACAACAATATTCATATAATATTTATATATAACATTGTTAGTAAAAGTGTGATGTTAAATCCCATTTAAACACAACTTTATTTTCCTGTAGTGATAAAATTAACATCAAATATCATGAGATACATTGAAATCTTTGAGAGCCATGACTGGAGTAACCTGCTATGAGGCCCTAGAGCAAAGACTAGTTGCATAATGTGTACAGTATTCTTACACAGAACTATGATGTCGCCCCAAGTGTGCTGTGTTGTAATGTGATTAATGTAATGGGCAACATAAACGCTCACTATCAGATAAAATAATGAAAGTTTTAAACAAGTAGTTTAACATTTTGGGTGCTTAAACAACTGACTGGTTACTTTAGTAAGTCACTGCACTCAGCTAAGAAATAGTGCAGCACATAATCCCACTTAGCGGTCCAGTGTGTAATATTTCTAAGGATTTATTGACAGAAATGCAATATAAGATCCATAACTATGTTTTCAGTGGTGTATAAAGACCTCACATAATGAACCATGTTTCTATTACCTGAGAATGAGCCATTTCTTTCTACATAACCGCAGGTCCCCCCTTCCATGGACGTCGCCATGTTGCGTCTCCATGTTTCTACAGTAGCCGGAAATGGACAGCGCTACAGCGCATTTCATTAGGAGGTTGTATTAAGTTCTAAGTATGAACAAAAGTGAAATTTGGACAAATGGAGGACTACACCTGTTAATTAGCACATGCGGACAGCGTGTGGATCTTTGTCGACAAGGACAAGACAAATGTTTTCAAAGCGCCGCTGAAGTTTCCTGTGTTCTGCTGGACAGGTAATTAAGTTAATGTGACCTTAGTCATGGAAAATGCAAACTGTTGTTTGATAGCTTTAGCTAGAAGCTGGATATAATCACAGAGAGAAGTGACGTGTTTCCCTTGTCAATGTTGATGTTTCATTAACATTATTCAGTGTGCGTTTTGGCTTTGCTGTTGACAGAAAGCGTGGAGGTTTTTTGCAATTCGCAACCCTCACCACTAGATGTCACTGAAACTCACACACTTGTTTTTACACTTCAGCTTTTGTATGAATCAAACAAATGAAATGTAAGATTTCTATACAGTACTGCTCTTCAAGATCAGGTAGTAAAGCAAGACACATGTTAAAGGTGAAATTCCTTTATTTTTCTAATTGTGTCCATTTTGAATTTGATTCATGGTAACGTTGCGCTCACCAAATGAAATGTTTATTGGGGCAAAACAGCAGGAGTTTCCTAAAGCTTTTAAAATAAACTGACATTTTACATAAATAATATCATGTGTATGTCGCTGAGTCCCCTGGGATAAGCTCTTAGCTAACATCATAGGGATCTATTTCTGTGTCAACATTTTATCAATCAAGATTTTACATTTGTGGCAATGCATCTTTCATATTAGCCAGTGTTTTTAAATGGTTTATGTAGTTCAAGAAATAGGAAAATTGTCTTAATCCTTCAGTTTTTGTAAAAAATTCAAAATACAAATTTAGACATAGATGGTTTTCACTGGACAGTGACTACAAACAGGCTTTTGGGGGACCCGGGAGGTCTTGGGCCCTGTGACAGCTGCCTGCTCTGCCTGTTTGTTTTGAGAGCCACAGAGCAAAAGCCTCAATAGTCTTACCACATATACTTTTGTAATTAGGGGTAAATTGAAGAAGTGAATGACAATTTTGTGTCCAAAATAAAGTCAGAGTTTCATACTAGATCCTCAACTATAAGTGAAAGATACCTTGGATATCTATTTGTGTTTGCTTTCCAACCAAGAATGAAAGAAAATGGCCCAATTTACCTCACTGTTCCCTGAAGAGCCTGGCTAATCAAAAATGCTGCACACGCTATCAGCAATAATGTGGGACTGTGTACATATTGACGCCGTCTCAAGCTGTTTATTAGCTCCGGATCCAAGACACTAATTTGTCTGCTACCAACATTAAATGAATTACAGATAGGTATTCTTAATTTCACTCTACACAGACACCCTGCTACTGAACCAAATGAATCCAGGATGTTTTTCCTTGCAAAATTGTCAGAGATTTTCTCACACACAGAGTGGGTGATGAGTTTTGTATTTAGTCTAATATTTAAGGAGACGGCTGCAAATTGTTTATTTGCTAATCAAATCAGCTTTTTGACAGGTTGTACAGAGGTATACAGAAGAGTTGAAACTTCACAGAGGTGACACCATCTGAATCAGCAGACGGCCTTAGCAAAACCGTCCTGTGATCTTGCTCCTGACAGTCTGTCACCGTTGTGTATGACTCTTTGTGTCCTGATATTGAAAGGCGTCAAAACAAATGAGGCAGCATTTATGAGTTGGCACAAACCCAGATTACGACAATAATCCTCATCCACTCTCCTGGCTGTATGTAAAAAGGGAGCATTAATGAACACAAAACCTGACCTTTCAGTGAAATGTCAAGGGTGTCTGTTTCAACCCTAAACATTATCAGAGGCTTCAGCCAAGGACAGGCCTGCTGATACAAACAATTTGTCACTTGCTATAGTTCATATCAGTGCCAGTGAGCAAAGGCGTTGAGGCTCTAAATGTCAGATTTCAATTTGACTCACACACCCCTTCCCCCGCTGATGGATGGACCAGTCCAGCTCACTTGAATACATAGTTTTCTCTTTGTAAAAATGGTATCTCGCCCACCGTTGCGATAGAGACCCTTTTTGTTTTTTCACACGCTGCATAAAAGGGCAGTGCCTCTATCTGTACAGTGGTTAATTGAGATTGCTGACAGATGGGCAACTTGTGCTTTCTGTCTCAGCGTTGACACCAATCCATCAGGTCCCTTTCTTCTCAAGTGTCACGTAATTGGAGGGACTGTCATGGCTGACTTATGCCAGCAACTTTGTTATGAAGTTTATGGGGATAAAATGAAAGGGAAAGCTGTGTTATGGTGTGCTATCTTGCCAAGGAGTTCCATTATTGTATTGATCTATAGGGACAGGTGGCAGCACGAATACATGTCATAAAAAGGTTATGCCTCCATAAATTACCACAACTAACACTATGTGGCTCACACACCCTCAGTGGAAAATAATTTACTGTCTTGTAATTACTGGCTTAAGTTGTTTATGTGAGTGTCACGGGGTAGGGAGCCTACATGTGCTGATGTTGCTACTTTATTAGGTCCTTATTGAACTGAGGACCTGAGATATGGCTTTTGGTAATAAGCTTACAGTATGACCTGTAAATTACATTGTTAATTGATGATACTTTTTTAGTTCAGGTGATTTTGTTTCATTTCACATTTCTGTACAGTTCAAGACAAGTTGAAAATTCTCTGATTTCCTGATCTCCGGTGGTTGAATTAGGGTTTCCATGAGAGCTACTTTAATCTGTATAAGGTTTCACTTTACTATCTCTAATTCCACTTTTTTGACATCTGTAAATACATTTTGTCAAGTCATAATTGCAATGTGACAGGTCAACGATATGTGCAATTACACTGACTGGTAGGAGCAATAATTTGAGGTATCTCCAAAATAGATTTTAACTAATCAGAAATTCTTCAATATCTATAATGATGTTACAGATATTATTACACAATTTGTCATTCTCATTTTTTGGGGTTAATTTTGCTTTTATTTGGTAACGGCCAAGGGTCGACAGGAAATATGGGGTGAGAGAGAGATTGAATTACATGCAAGAAAGATCCCTGGGCTGGATTCAAACCAGGGATGTTGCAATCATAGTGGTACGCCTTTTAAACACTCAACCACCAGAATTATGATTTTATATTTATTTCACATTTTTAATTTAAAATATCTCTAATGAGTTGTGAGTAGTAAGAATGAACTATTAGTTTGTATGGCGATTCAAAACTGAATTGTAGATAGCATTAATTAGATTCTCAATGGTTCAGTCTTGCAAGTCAAAATGTAATTAAAAAAGTCATAAATGTAGTGCACATAGCTTTAATGTGAATACTCTCAATTTTATATATTATATGTTAAATCAGCTTGCCCTTGATGGCCTGTTGGAAAGTATTCGTGATGTGTTACTGGTTATTTAATTAAATTTTCTTACATGTGCAAAGCTGGTAAGCATGTTGTGCAAATGTAGATGTCGCAGATCTTTGTGATTAAATCTCTCTCAGCTCACAGAATAGGACCTTAGTGTGTTACATCAATGGGCAGTTTTCATTGTCGCACGAGTAGCATGTTCTGTATTCCAAAAGATTGGATGGCTGACATGCATTCTTTATTCACATATGTCTCCTTAGTGATGATCTGATGAATTATTTGACATTACATCTGACACATGAATAGGTAAGAAATTGATTTGCTTTTCTAATGTAGAAATTGTCTTCACTTTAGTGGATACTACTCTGCAGCTCCCCTGCAGATGTTTAGGAGCTGTTCTGAAGGCAGGTAATTTTTATCAATAAACCTTCATAATAAATTATTCAACAAATGCATTATTCACTACCTTATAGCTAAAGGGTTTAATCGAAAGAAGCAGATTTTTCTGGAGAGCAAAGAGAACTTAAAGTATCTTCTGTTCTCATGCCCAGACATTGTGTTAAATTTTTGTCAATTTTTTTCCCCTGGAAATTATGTGCCTAATTATAATTTTACTCTCTTGGCAATGTGAAAAAGGTTTTCAATAATAGTCTCTTAGTGATTACATCTGAAATGTATTATTACTAAAGATCTTAGTAGCAGCTACCCCAACTGAGTTACAGAGCCTCAGGGTACTTCAGTATATTTTGAGAAAATCAATTTTAATAGAGTAATCGATACATGAGTCAGTTTGTAGTGGAAAGTCAGGGAGTACACAAAGACTGACCTTCGCTATGGCTGTGGTTACAAAAGCATCACGGGCCTGCCAGGACTAATCCTGCCTTTGAGGAGACCTGATGATGCACGTTCTCTACAATAATTAGATAGAACTGTGTATTGTGTGCAATTGCTGGTAACAAAGTGCATTGTAAAATCAATAAAAGCAAAGAGAGGCAGTACATTTGTGATGAAATCAATGATTTGTTCAGTTCAATATGCAGAACATCAACTCAAGGATATTTTGAAGCTGTCTACTTGGCATCTGTTTTGGTCTTGTTCTGTGGTATTTGTCATGTCTTTGTCTATTTAAGTCAAAGCGGATGGATAAAGGACAACTTCAGATACAATTTTGCTTACAGTCTCATAAAAAGGCTCCTTTCAAATATTCCAACTAGGGCTGTTAAGGACTGGATCACTTCACCAAATGTAGCAGATTCATGTAAACAGGTGGCAAAAAAGTTGCTATGTCCAAAATTGAGTAATTTTTCAATGAGCAGTCAGTGATTGCTTTTCAGTCATGCTAGCAGTGTGACTCTTTGGATTGCAATACCGGTTGGTTGGTCAACCGTTTTGGTCAGAATGAAATGTCACTGAGCTATCTCTTGGTACAGACATTCAGGGTGCTAAGATAATGTCCTAATAACTTTGTTGATACCCTGACATTTCCACTAGCGCCACCATGACCAAATGTCTTGACAGCTGTGGGATGGATTGTCAGGGTATTTGGTTCTACCATTCATGTCCCCACCAGGATGAATCGAAATACCTTTGAAGATCACATAACTTTCTGCCACCATCATCCAGTACTTCGGTTTAAGACCAAATACCTGCAAAACTAATGATATGATATACTAATCACATGGTATACTGTTTTAGCAGTTAGTATACAAAAAATATCAACATACTTACTGTTGTCTGTCATGTGAAATCAGATGTAACTCAAATGGCAACTTTGTAAAGTTTGTTTTTAGCTGTTTCACCAACACTCTTGTCGTCACATATGGACGCTTGGTCAAAACCCCCTTGCATCACTTTTTAACACACTGGGTACCCTTTAGCATAATTTTTCAGTGCTACAAGCAGTATACTTTGGACAATGTCAGGTGACGTAGTATAAAGTGCATAAAGTCTGCGTGATGAGGTTGTCAGGGAGGATGGATGCAGGGATGTTGCTAGACATAAAGCTCTAAAATGGGGGCCATCCCCATTTTAACTTTTGAAAGTGTATAAAATGTGTGAGTATGGGAAGCTGATATAGCACATAGTAGCACATTTCATACACTTTCCAAAGGGATTTCATCCAGATCTTTTCCATGGGTTCTATTTTATTTGATTGTGTCTGATGCGGGCTGTAAATTTCTGGCTGTGCTCGTACTGGCTGAGTCTGCCTTTGTTTAACCTGGGTCTGTGGGATTTGCTAAAGACATCTGGACTGGATCTGTACTAGTAGCCTCGCTGAGGCTGGATGTGGATCAACTGTGCTAGTGCTGGCTAATGATCCACCATCTACTCTACTGAGAAACTTCAGCATAGCATAAATTATAAAAAATAAAAAAAATAGATTAACCAATGTTATTGCTATTTGCTGACATCAGACTGAGAGAACTCAAGTTTACCTGACTGCTGTTCCCAAAAGCCACTCTCATTGAGTTTGAGATTGTCCCTCTTCATCCTCTCATCAATGTTGTAATAACTGGCTTTCACCTTTGACTTGTTTTTTGGTGACGTTTCACGACGTTAACCAGTCAAAATAAAACTTATTTTGAAAGTGGAACCAGACGTTGCATATTTATTGTTGCTAACTTGACTGGACATTGTAGATATATAATTGCCATACACGTCCAAAAACAACGCCCATTTTACTGGGGCACAGCACATGAATACAGAGGCATGTGCCCCAGTTAAAGGGTCTAGCAACTCCTATGGATAGATAAATCAAACAAACAAAGGACATTTACCCAGGACACCCAGGAGCAAACATAAGCATTTTAGCATTGCATTTCACTGTGTCTTATGATTCAAGAAATTGCTTTAAAAAGAGGTTACACTTCCCAATATGTAGAAATTTCACTTATTTTAAGGAATACATACATACTATAGACTAATTGTCTAGTTATACCTTGAGAAAACTGTTTATTGGGTTGAACTACTGTTGATTAGTAGTTGCAAGATACTGAAACTACATTTACACCAAATTAGACTTAAATCACAGCAATCATGTCAAAAGCTGGTCCTTGAAAGAACTGCTGAATAGCTGAGAGCAGGTTTTCAGCCCTCTATCACTGCCACTCATTGTGCTTTACTTCACTAGTTTTGCTGTGTAAGTTCCAGACAGAGTGACCTTTGTTTGGGTGTTTTTTCGCTTATAGAGTCAGTAATGTCTGCAGGTTATTTATGATTACAAGATCTTTTTTAGAGAGAGTAGAATAGAAGAAATACACAGAACGCCATACATGGCATACATAAAGTGAAGATGAAGTCAACCTTTTTACTACTTCAGAATCATCTTTCATGGTTCACATGTTGCATCTG
>JAPMOB010222356.1:0-15469 GCA_029875015.1 Lepomis gibbosus | reverse complement strand
GCGTAGTATAGACCCAGCTCCCAACCCAACTTTGAGAATAGATTAACGGCGATATTTTTTTATTGCCCAATAAGAGTCTCGCGTTAACGCAGCACGTTAACGCCGATAACGGCCCACCACTATTTAGAACATTTCTGTTTAATAGTCCACTCATGAAAACATGATCTGTCTGAAGATTTTACTTTGTTGGATTAGTGTGTAGTCCAACAAGTGCTGGAAGAAGCAACATGTACTGTATGTGACACTGTTAATGCAGAGTAAAACTGTCTACACACTATATGGTAAACCTACACAACATCCAATTTTAAATCCATTGGCATTAATATGGAGTTGGTCCCCCCTTTGCAGCTTTAACAGGTTCCACACTTGTAGGAAAGGCTTTCTACAAGATGTTGGAATTTGTCTGTGGGAATTTTTGCCCTGTCACCCAGAAGAGCATTTGTGAGGTCAGACGCTGACGTTGGACACGAGGGCCTGGCTCGCAATATCCATTCTAGTTCATCTCTAAGGTGTTGGATAGGGTCGAGGTCAGGGCTCTGTGCGGGCCAGTCAAGTCACCAAACTGGGAAAACCATTTCTTGCTGACTGGTTTTGTGCACTGGGACAAACGCAAACTGTTAAAAGAAAAAAATTGTTTGTTGTAGAATCAAAATTTCCCTTAAGAAAGATCACACCATGAAAAAACAGCCCCTGCCAAAAGTATTGGGACAGAGGGGTCCCAGTACTTTTGTCCACATTGTGCATGTTAAAAAATTTGGGTGACTTTAAAAGTGATAGCTGAAGGATAAAATCAAGGGGTTTACATAATTAAGCACCACTTGAATGGCTAAAATGCAGAGCCCGACCGATGTGGGATGATTTGAGATTTTTAAAATCCAGATCGCAGATACATCGTTTTTCTCCCTATTATTTTAAGAAACACATGACATGAAACAAAGTTAATCCCTAAAATTTTGTTATGTTCAGACCATACCAAGATACTGTGACATAATGTTATTGTTAGAAATAGTACTTTCAACAAAAGTACAACTACAATCAAATAAAACTACAGAAACATTTTAAAAATATCGAATTTGTTATACATTATAGAATACTACTACTAATGAACATTAAAATAAATAGTGTATTATGGGGGCCAGCACAACAAAAACTACCTATATACTACTACTAATAATAATAATAATAATTACTATTATTAAACCATATATCATGTTATTGTAATAATATTAATGATGGTCAACAGGGCTCTATTTTTTGTCATGCAGTAGATATTACCTTACATATAATCTGCCACAGTGACTTTCTCCTATGTAGCATATTCACATCTGGTTTATCCCTTTAAAAGCACTGTTAGTATATCCAAAGCTACGGAAACCTTTTCCTAACCACCACCTGGCTCCAAAACATGTCGTCTATGATACAGAGAAGAGGAAACGCTGCTGTTTAATTAATCTAATGCTAAATGACTGTCTAAAAGGGAGGACCTGCATCTTTGAGATTTCACACTAACGTTTCACATTCAAAAGAAGAGGTAACGTTAGAGTAAGCCGTGTTACACACTTGGCACAGCTCACGTTTATTCACGAGTCCCTCTGGTTTAATTATTTCTGAAACACTGACTGTAACTACAGACAAGCAGCTCGCAGATATATTTAGAATGCGTTAAACAACATAGTATAACTGTTCATTAACAACTTTAGCGCTCCTCCACTGATAAACATGGCATTGATTTTGTGGCTAATTTAGCAAAGGGCAACATTAGCTGCTGTAAGTTCTGTTAAATAATATTTAAAAGTACTGAACTAGGGAGAAGTGAGAGGACCGTTCACTAGAAGTGCCGCACAGTTCGGGCAGACTGCGGTCAGCTGATGTTTTGTTCTGTGATGCTGCAGTATTCTGAGCTCTCTCTGGTGGGCTAACTACACAACAGTCATGATCTGAGTGAAGGATCCGACTCTGTTTCTTTTTAATAGTCATATATCGGCTGTTATAAAACACCGATGCAGATATTATAGGCCGATTTAAGCTACATGCCGATATATCTTCAAAACAATAAATCTAATTCTAAAATGTGTACCAAAACAAACAGATTGTATTATTGTGGAAATTCATAAGAAGCCAGACGAACAGACCTATTGAACCGAAGAACTATCGAGTCACTGCAGTTAAGCTGGTCATGATGACAGAACTAACATGTTATCTACATTTTAACACTCACCCACCTGCAGGTCTGTTAAGTCTTTGGCAAGACCTCTTCCTGGGAGAAATAATGCGACAAGGAACTGTGCGAAACATGACAGAAATATCGTTTCTGCTTTATATTATATATTTTGCCTGCAAGTGTGGCCTACATATATGTCCCAAAACGCTAGTTGCCATGGGAGCTGATTTTGTGTGTTTGCATTTTTGCTGTTTTTAGTTGAGAGGTACCCTCAGATGTGAACCTCAACTGCACTTTTGGCTCCTCTTTCATCTTTAAATTTCTTTTTATGACTACGTTTATATCAGGTCACAAGTGTCTTAACTTGTCCGCAACAAAAGCGAATTAACGGGAAGAAACTGAAATAGTAGTTTGTTTCATCTTTGTCAAAATGCAAAAGACTGATGAGAAAAAGTTGAAACATTTGGTATCACTGGCTCCATCATTCTGAGAGCATCTGATTTCAGAAGGAAACTGTCTGAGTGGAGTAAAAAAAATAATTGCAGGGCAGACAGCTTCTTTAAGACAATTACAAACATGAAAGATTTACAACCCAGAGCAATGGGATGTCCATTCATCTAAAGCCTTTGAGGTGTAACGTAGTGAAAAAAAAACAAAACACAGAGCCTCTGCGGCACGGGCGCATGTCTGAGAATACAGATGGAAGCAGCCTTGGAGGTATGGATGGTGAAATGAATGAGAATACAGGTTCAGCAAGCCTCCCGGGGAAGTATAAATACAAATTGTTCAGCCTTTGGAGGTACAGATGTAAAGGAAAAAAGCCTCCAGCCACACACACACACACAGAATCCCTGTAGCATAGCTCATTGCCTGCAGCAAAACTCTGGCTCTCCGGGTGAAGTGGAGCTGAGTGGTTCTCTATCTCCCTCCATGTTGACTAGACTCTGTGGGGGGGGGGTCTGGAGGGCCTTTGTTCTCAGTATCTGTACCTGCTGAAGGGAGGTGTTCTGTAAAATAATTACAGCATCTTAACGTGCACAGAGGACATTACTGGCACTTAAAAGTGGTTTTCTCAGCATGAAACGATGGAATGAAATGGATGAGAAATGCTTACAAAATCAATAGTCGTTTTATTTTGAAACAGCACAGAGGCAAAGAAAGGCCTGGATTTAATTCTCACCTCAGGCAAATCATTTTTAAACCATGACTGAAGCTTCTCTTGGTGAACCATGACCAACACTGTACACTAACCAAACTCTTTGCTGTCCCTTAAAACAGTACTCCAGCGAGGGACAAAATCAATGCAACAGTTTCTCAAATAGGTAAATGTTCAAAAACACCGGTTCCTACAGATTTCTATTTCCCACCGTGTAACTTATTCTGGCCCATGTACACAACATTTGTTGTCTGTTCTATCTCACGCAGGCTCCGCCCTCTACTGGACTCTATGGGTATTACCTCTCCTCCTATCACACGCAGGTGCTTGCCTACTGAATTTTGCTTAGTGAAAGTAGCCGACCAATGGGACGCTGCTACCGATACATGTGAATTGTATAAATTGCAGTGTCCATGCTACCTAGCCTCTTTTTCTCTTCATGGCTGTTGATGAAAGCTCGTCTATGCCTATCCTGCCCTGGCCTGATCGCCAGGGCCGACCCTCATCGCTTATGAATGCCTGTTGACGCTGGCAGTGGAGTTATGGAGGTGGGTCTCAGAGCACCTACTGTCTCTAAAAGCGCTTCACATCCCAGGCTTGGAAAACAAGCGGGCAGACCTCATGTCGAGGGGCACACCCCCGCCAAGCGAGTGGGGACTACACCCCGAAGTGATAGAGCAGATCTGGTCTTACTTTGCCTGCTGTGGTTCTCAGTTCTGCCACAGGACAGCACATCTTTGGGAGTGCACACGCTCCAAGGCCAAGAGGGATCCTGTACGCGTTTCCCTCAACCNAGCTGGAAAGGGTCAGGTGATGACTGACAGGAGTGGTTGTCAGTCGTTCTGGTAGCCCCCTAGCCGCCCATCAGTGGGGTGGTACGCAGAAATGATGCAGCTGGCTGGCAGTGACAGAGCCTTGGCTGGTGCCTCAGGTCTGGGGAGCTCTGTCACAGGCACCATAGGCCCGCTGCCGGGGCTCGGCCAACCTCCCCAGGTCTGGCTTCTGAAAGGGAGAGGTTGAGCCTGGCTACGCTGTCTGCAGAGGTGGTACAGACCATCCTGGCGGCAAGGGAGGGCTCCACCACTTCCTGCTACAAAGCTGTTTGTCTCTTTTTATTATGCAAAAAAAAAGGCTTTCTTTCAGCTATAATGTATATTTAACAGTCTGTCAGTTAGTTCAGCACACACTGTGTAGGGGAAAAACAGTCCTTCATTCATTATCTGACTGCAATCACACCAGAAATGAAAACCCAAATTATATTAGAATGCAGTACAGTATAATTATCCCGCCTACAGTCTCATCCATTCCTGTCGATACCAAACAAACACACTGGTCATCCAGTCAACTAAAGCAAATCACTTCAAAGAGAAAGGCCTGCTTGTATATTTGACTCTTTTTAAATTACTATGCAGAGAAGGACACATGGGACCAAACAGAATTCATCACAGCCTCAAGTACAGTAGGTATTTTTGTATTGTTAAACTTGCTGCCTGTTTGATCTCAGCATTCAATACAGCCTCAGAGAGATTCTAATGGTCAGACCGACAAGGCAAAAACAAAGGCCAAGAGGTTTAATTACATATTCAGCTGAGCCAAACAGAGCCAGGTGTCAGACTGAGGCTGAGTCATGCATAGTGAATCGTGTTTAGCTACGGGCCAGATGAACAATTAAAAAAATAATTCTCATACTGTGTAGAAGTGGTAAAGATGGGATAAAGACGTTTAAGCTCTTTACAAAAGATGTGAAAGGTACAAAATTATGATTTTGATTATCATTCTCACAAGGGCTGGACAATAAAACAATAACAATAATTATCGCGATATAATTTTTTCAATAACAATATAACAAATGTTCAATAAATATTCAATGAATGTTTGATTTGATTCATATGAATCACACACTAATTAGGACTGAAGTTTTTACGAAGATGTTTATTTTGTAGAGGAAAAAGGACAGAAAAAAAGCTTTTACTTAATTTTACTCGTGCACATTTGTTGAAAAGGATTTTATCATAAATGTTTTGAATGTTCTCCCTCAAATTTGTGAAGTGATCCACTGTTTGGAATCAAATGTTTTTCATGTTCTGACCATGAAGAAAAGTTTAAACCAAAATTAACCATCAGGTTTCTTCAATTTTCACTGAGGAGCAAAAATCAGCCTTTAAACTCAAAAGATATAACGATTTGATAATTATCGTGATAATTATCGATATCGAAAGATATTAAACTTTTTAGCTTGATAACATTTTTGGCCGTATCGTCCAGCCCTAGTTGTCACTGTGGTGCCCGATGTAAAAAATGAAGGTGTCGTTTTACCCAAACATGTCTCAGTTATATTTGGGGCTGGGTATCAAAATCAATTAACTTACCTACATTGTACTGGAGTTGCAGCTATAATCCACTTAATGAGAAATTATGTTATCATTTACTAAATTTGGGTAAATTGATTCTTTAATATTTAAATGCTCATATTTTTCTTTGTCTTTGCAATGTAATAAATGACTAAACCTTCACACATTCAATATGAAAAACATTTGACAATGAGATGTTTGTGTAGAAACATAAACAAAGGCAACGGAAATAAAGACACTTTCCCCACAAGTGTTTTATACCGATTGTTTGCAAAGAAAGACACATGATCCAGACTCACCCTCGCCAGGCTGACCCCACCGGGAACTTTGTAGGGCACGTACTTCCTGTAGATGTGTCCTACCCTGGAGCAAGGGATGTCCTCCATCCGACCACCACACATCCACACCTACAGAGAGAGAGAGGGAGAGATTAAGCATATAAAAGATGATCAAGATGATATCTGAGGGGAGTTTGGTCAAAGCTGCTGAGCTGGTGTTTGTGTAACTGAATATCAGATGAGCTAACAAGGTCAACAAATCAGAGGGATCAAAGAAACTGTGCGAGAAAGACAAAGCGCTCGAAGATATGATGGAGACAAAGCAATGGACAGCAAACAGGTTAGGAAGTAAAGAAAGGGAAAAACAGATCAAGTGGGAGGACGACTGAAACAGAAGGGCATGGAACAGTGTACGCTATAGCAGGGTAAAATGACTGGGCCATGAATCATTGGAGAGGTGGACACAAGGAGGGACAGGGTACACCTGCGAAAGTAGAAAAGTAAAAAGAGGTACAGCATGGTTAGACCATAGCGTGTAGAAAAGAAGTGCAGGTAGCCACTGTGACCAAAATGCCACCCCGAGTTTGGCATTTTGGCCGTCGCCTTTTTGGTTTTTGGAGCCAAAAGTGACCATATTTGGATGAGAGGGTGGAGTGGGGGAGGGATACACATTGCTATGCCTGACAGGTCGCCATGGTAGGGAGTTGTCAATGAGCTTGTAGCCCCGCCCTAAAGCCTCTCCTGCTTTGTGGTCTATGTTTCTCTAAATGGGACCATAATTTACTAAATGAACATCATGCTGTGTTGAAGACTTGAAACTAGCGACTGAGACCATAAACTCATCAGGAAAGTGTTTACTGAGGGAATAAATCAGCTGAGAAGCAGCCTCATATCTGACTTCTTTTTGTAACCAGTGGCGTTGCCCCCTGCTGGCTGTTAGAAATGATGCAGGCTTAAGGCTCTGCTGTATTGGCTTCACTTTTAAGACCTGGAGGTTCCTGCTTCAGTTCAGACAGATTCATATTTTGCTAGGTTAGACAAAAGCTTAAACCATTACACATATTAAAAGGTTCAGTGTGTAAGATTTAGTGGCATTTAGTGATGAAGTTGTGAATTGCAACCAACTGTCCAGTCTACCACTGTCTATTTAACCTTTCAAAGAGCGTAGGACATCTACGGTGTCTCGTCTGAGACAGCAGAGAGTGGCCAGTCAAGAAATGAGGTTTCTTTAGGTATATGTATTAAGGGAATATATTTATTTAATTATTCAGTTGAACCATGTGACTTGGCCACTGACATGGAAAATGTAAGCCCAGAGAGTAAAACATTGCCACTGTTTCTGCACCACAGTCCATTATAAACCACATAATAGATAAAGTTTATAAAAATATTGACAAGGGAAACATTCTCTCTGTGATTATGGACTCTCGCCAAAACTGCCCGCCAACAATAATATCTGGCCCGCTGCCAGATTATTATGCTTTGTTAGCGGCATAAAATATAAATAAATAAATACTTTCATGGCAGTGTTGAAATAGATCTCAGTCACGACAGCAACGGTACCTCACATAATCACACAATCTCTTTAGTAGTTTTGCCTACAAAATAAAAGGGTGAGAAGCTTGTTTACCGTAATGCTTTTTTAGAGTTAGAGCTTTTACTTTGAAAAACTCTGAACGACATTAAAAGAGTCTGTAGCCTGCTTGACACACCTCTGAAAGAGCCGTCAGAGAACGTGATTCCTCTAAATGTCCTCTGCCTGGAGATACTGGGAAAATGAAAAGGCATCCGTAGGTTGATGGATGCGGACCAAACACCGTGAGCGTCACTGCAGAATCCATTTGTTGAAGAGAGAAAAAAAAAAGTTCCTGAGGTGGGATTGAACACACGAGCCCCGAGGTGTGAGTCCTGCACACCAAACTCCATGTCAATAGCCTCAAATATTATGCCTTATATTCTATCTAATGGTTTAAAAAATCTGCAGACCCCTGCTGTATATTATTACTTCTCTTCTTCTTCAAACGTACCTTTTCAACGTAGTGTTGAGCGTCTACACTGCCTGAATTCTACCAGACGTAGAACAAGAGGAACGTAGTGACGAAACCCTCTCTGTCCGTTCTCAGCTACTGTAGAAATATGACAATGCAACGTGGTAACGTCCCCGGAATGGGGGGGCCTGAGGTAGCTCAGCTGAATCACAAAAACTGACACTGGATTTGTTATGTTGCTTTTGGAGGGCGGAGACACCATTTAAGTCTCCAGCATGTAAGCATTGGTAGATTTTGGGTGATTTGGAATTTTATCAGAACAGTTTTCTGAAGGTCAGGCAGTTTACACAATTTCTGTATCTACACTTGCCAGAAGACTGCTCAACTTATGCGGCGCGCTTTGTATTGCAGAAATCTATGAAAGTGTTTACAGTACTCTTACACAGGTATAGAACTACACTGAAAGGACAATATTACTGTTTTAAAAACCTATATTTCTAACCGCTCCAGACAGTAGTCTGAAAATCAAATGAAACACTCCTGGAACATGCTTGAGTTGTTCAATTTAAACATTGCTGGCCATGAATTTTTGGTTGCTCGACTACTTCTTTCAAAATTCATGTCACAGAGATAAATGGAAACCAATGGCTGCCTGAAATGGTAAGTAAAAAACTCAAAAAGCATGCAGGCAAAAGTGTGTATTTTTCAATTAATTGTGCAGCATGTGAGCGTTTTCCCCATCATTCAAATTAATAACATCCCATACAACCATGTTAAATTTTTCAAAAAACAAACTGTGATGAAGGAGACTTCTTGTGACTATGATCACACCCATGCTGGGTTATTCATACTTTCCTTGACCTCTCTTGCCACCTCACAGCATATCGTCCTCCACAAGCTCCCAGATCTTGCAATCTACTCCTACTCCCATCGTGACTAGAATCTCTCAGTTCGTGTACAGGAAACTACCTTGATATAACCACCGCCGAGTCATTATTTATTATTTTATTTTTTTACAAGTTTGTTACTGTAGTGCTTTTATTCAGATTGACTGCCAATGCCTCAAAGGGGAGTTTTGTGTCTTTCACAAGGACACGTCTGATGATGGACATGGATTGATCACAGGGGAAGCTCACCGACTCAATAATGAGAGGAAGGTGTTGCTCTTTCCCTGACCGATGGACTTTTGTTTGGGACTTGGTAATTTCCAGTCTGTTGATATTCTGCATCACTCCCCCTCCCTTGATCCTCCGGAGTGGACATCAGCTGGCTGCTATTTCAATTCAATTACTCTTTGTCAGGTTTGTTGCACCACTCCAGCTTGGACAAACAGAATCGGGGGAAATAACAGATTGAATCCACCCTCTCCACATCTTGCTGTAGGGAAGGTCTGACCTGCTGTGGCAATCCCTTCTCTCGTCTTCATTCCTGACTGAAACACTTGAGCTTAATAACGGGGGGGAGGGGGGAGGGGCTCGCTGCAGGAGGGATCAAGAGCTTGAGTTCAGCATCTGTAAGATTAAACTGAAAGTCTTATCGCTCACCTCGAACACGACCTCTACATTCTGCTCACCTCAAACCATGAAGACAAAAACCTAACCCCGCCATTACTATCTCTTCTAAAAATAATAACTTTAAATTAATAAAGTGTTTTTCTAAAACAAGTTACATTCAATGACATTGGTGCCATTCAATAATCTACAATGCAGATTGCATTTCCAACAACATCAACTGCATTTACATACAGGTGATTATAATCTGATTATTTATCTGTTGGCAGTAACCTAATTTTAAAAAGTGCAAATGAGGCCCGTGGTTTCCTTAATGAGGTTAATAGACAAAGAGAAAGCTGCTTTAGGCGTTACCTGGAGAAACCAGATGTTATGGCCATGCATACTTAAAGTAGCCTGTGGCGTTTTTGAGCAACAGTATCACTATGGAGCACCGTTCTCTCAGCGGGTCCCTGTTTGGTTTGCATCTTTCAGCACACGTGAACCCATATGTGCACGTTCATGCAGGCATGAATGCAACACACATTCCTGCAGATGGCTTCACACTTTTCTGCTGATCAAACACTGGTGGCAGTAACATTCTAAGAAACATCGCAAAACCAAAGGAAGAGAAGAAGCAGACTGCAAGAAATGTGCAGTTAGCCACTGTGCCATGGCTTGTGCAGTTAGCCACAAGCAAACATGCATGTAAACAATGCAGGTTTCAAATGGCTCCAAAATGCGGCTTTGCTAATGTTTTATGAGAGAAATGCATTTAATATGTTTGTTACGTTACTTTTACACACGTTGCCTTTTGGTAAGAAAACTCCACATGGTACCTAATGATGCTTCTTTAAGAGTTTAAGTCTTTTCATTGAAAGGACAGATTCAGGACAGGGAAAGTAGTAGAACAAGGATGAAAATATGCATTGTTGCCACTTCCACTATCTGAACTCCAATCTATCTTTTAGAAACTTCACTTTACCAACTAAGCCTGAAGAAACATATTCATAACATTCAGCGACACAACTTCCTACATGTTGTTGGCCATTAAGCTAAAATATGCTTCAAGTCTAAATATCTGTTGCCTTTTTCATATACATTTGAATTTAGGAAGGATTTTAACAAGCATCGACTCTGAGCGCTTAACCAGTAGTCTAGAAGATCAGACGAGGTGATCTGAGGTTCAAGAGAACAGGTTACAATCCTCTCACTGTCAATTGTAACACTTGAAATCAACTGACATTTGCTGAAGATGGGGCAGCGGAGGGCTTTGTCTGTGTTGTTTTGTCTTTTTAAGTTTGTAAATTCAGTTTTCACCTGAAAACTTCTCGAACATCAGGGAAACGGCACGAGAGGATGAACTTCAGCTACAGGAGGGGGAAAACTACTCCCTTACTCCCCTCGTGAGTTTGTTTAATTCCCTCTGATTGGCGTTTGCATTCCACCGCAGGCCAACGTGCAGGGCACACAGCGCATGCTCGCCGACCAGGTTCTGTGTGTGGAGCAGACAAACCTGGACTCCTAAGGGGCCCGTGTCCGCCAAAGAGTTTTTTTGCCTGCTGAAACGCCCAGCAGGGAGCGTTGGCGAGCGTTTTTGAGGCGCAGCGTTTATTTCCAGCTGCTTTGGTTGCTATGATATGTTTGTTGCAAGTAGTTCTACCTGACTTTACTGGATGTAAAAATGTCAACACAGAGCAGAGTCCTCCCTCTGTATGAAGAGACGGCTGAAGCAGAGAGAGAGGAAGGACTCGCCGTATGTGGGTTCATGAGATTTTGTGGGCGAGGAAACATCTTGGCGAGGACCACCGTTTGGTCCAAGAGCTGAGGTTCGAGGAAGCCCGATTCCCGGATAGTAACCGTTGCTACGGTGTAGTATGTCCCGCCCCTCCTCTACCGTGACTTGACAGCTGAGTAAAAAGTGACAGTGACGAGCGCAGCGTTTCCCCCAGAGTTGATCATTTTTCAACTCTGGGCGACCGGGAAAAAAACAAACAATCAAACAAAAAAAACGCTCAGCACTCAGCGCCTGGCGAGGAAAAGATGCTCAGCGCCTCGTCACGCTCCTGCCGTTTTTAGCAGCTCATAAAAACGCGGCGCTCCCATTGGAGTGAAAAAAAGACGCTGGCGTCAGAAAAAAAACGCTTTGGTGGACACGGGGTCTAAGATTTTGCCCCCTGTGACTTTAACAAAGGTAATCTCAGCCATGAGCTTGTCTGATCACAGAGGAGAATATTCTAGATCACAGTTACACTGGCGAGGCTGGGTGATAGGGACCAAAAAGTCATATCCTGGGACTGTTAGGCAGAATTCCGGTATGAAATATATATCATATTTAGCGGGTATGTTTTTAATATTTTTTGTAGCTTGTTTTTTGTTTCACCGATTTAATTATTCTTCATTCTTCTCCGCCTCAATCGCTCCCTCTCCCTGTAAGTCTGCTCCAGTGACTTTCTCCATCAGTCAAAGGCTATGTCCCCCCAAAAAACAGAACTTGTCTTCTGGACTTTTCCACCCAGCAGCAGCTGTACGGCATTTTGAGGAGACGTGTTTACAACGTAGCTAAAGAATGACATCTGACTGGTGTGTTTACTGTCGCATTCCCTGGTCCGTTGTAAAATATCCACTGTGGCGCTACTTGTAACAACGTGTTGTTTCTCTGTTAAATGAAGTAAATTGTAGGCTATGTGTGGGAAACACTGACTGAACAGTTGTTTTTTTCTTTTTACTAACCAGGTCTTGAGCAGTGTTGACCGGCAATGAGTCTCCCTCCATGTTGGATTAGAGTTTGTGAGTAGTGGAGCAGCGTGCAGACTCAAACTACATAGGTATAAACAGTATTGTCTAATTTTGTATCTCTTTTGAAATTATATCGGTGTACCTCATTATACCGATTTACCGCCCAGCCTTAGGTTACACTACAGTAAGCAGTGCCTATCACGCTGTCCCCACACTGCACTGGGACACTCTGACCACGTCATGCTCCACCTGATTCCTGCATACCGGCAGAAATTAAAGCTAGGAGAAGTAGAAGGTAAAACCATTTGACAGTAATTTGATTTGGATGCTCAATTTTTATAAACAACAAATCCACTCCACTGGAAATTTCACTCTAAGGAACAGCATTTAGCATCACGCTGCAGCATATGTCCAATCAAATGAACTACCCAGCAGTGGTCTTTGTGCTTAATTGAGTGAGACGACAAAAGTCCTTACTCATTCAAAGCAGAATTCAATTATTGTGATGGTCCATTCTGTCTGTCCAGAGCTCACTGACAGAGGCAGCAGAGACGAAGGGGAGATTAGGTCTTAACATGCGGGCCAAGTCACATGCAGTTATGGCTGTGCTATAGAATAATTCATGCTGAAGCACCAGACAAAAGCTTAATCTAATTTGTTATTCAGAGTATGATTAACGTGGAGAGTCTTCCATGCTGGAGAGCATGTTTGCTTCAAACCATAACCAATAATGCAATAATGAGGAATGTCTCATGGGCTACGCAAGGCTGGATTTTTTTTAAGCTATTCAGTTAATAAGCTGTGAATAAACATATACAACTTTAAATGAAATGAGAAAGAGAGTTGAATCTGAACTCAGCAATCCCCCTAACTAGATGAGAAGGAGCTCTGCAGGAACCTTGAACATACAGTGATGTGCACAAAGATTCAAGAAATAAATATATATATATATATATAACACTGCATGGCTCACAATGCTCATTATGTTCCACATACAGATAAATATTCAATAAGAGTACACATGGTAGATGGAAGGAGCCATTCACTTGT
Organism: Lepomis gibbosus; assembly: GCA_029875015.1. Classification (NCBI taxonomy): domain Eukaryota; kingdom Metazoa; phylum Chordata; class Actinopteri; order Centrarchiformes; family Centrarchidae; genus Lepomis; species Lepomis gibbosus. The sequence continues at coordinate 2,256 of JAPMOB010222356.1, read as the reverse complement.
TGGGATTCAAGTCAACGCAGATGTCAAAGTGATTCTTTTTTACACTCCACTCTGTGTTGGTGGCGTTTATTTATTTTTTTTACCTTAAAGGAGATCTCGTACTGTTCTCCTCCCCAGATCTCCAGACCCGTGTCATATCCTCCCAGCTCCCAGAACCACTTCCTGTCCACAGCAAACAGTCCACCTGCCATCACCGGTGACCTGGAAGACACAGTAGATACAGTCACACACAGTAAGGCACAAAAAATTGAGACTCAGCTCAGTTAGCAGCGCTCTCCTCTTCACCTCAGTTTTCTCCGTTCCTGTTCTTCTCATCTCTCAGCTGTGATCACAAAGTGTTTAGCGCCAAACAAAAATCCCAAAATGTGATAAAATCATATTGCCTGTTTCTAACAAACAACAAGATGTCTTTGAGGTATATCCTTATTCTTATCACTAGGGCTGCAGCTAACGATGATTTTAGTATTTGAAGGTTCTATAGATTATTTCAACGATCCATCGATGCGTCGTTTAAGAAGTACGGCGGCGTTTTCATTGTGTGTCATACAGGAAACAGACCAACGACCAGACAGCTGCTTTACAAAACACAAACATCACCCAAGTGCTCTACAAGTTCTTGGCTACTAAAGGCTTGTGCAGACTACACGACTTTCAGCGTCGGCCGATGGCCGTGCCGCTCACACAACTTGCCGTCATATGATGGCAGTCTTGAAGTCGTTGTTGCGTTCACACGCAAGTGAACAGGAGGTCATACGCTACAGGAGCGGACAACTGCCAAACCACTTTTATCAAGAAAACACAGGTGAAATGTGAAACAGGAAATGAGCGATCCTGAACAGGAAACAGCTGTTGTTTGTTATTATAAAGACACAGAATATGGCTGAAGGATGGATTAGCACACGCAGGTAGCAGAGAAAGCTGCAGGTGAGTTAAAAGGTGCAGCTCACCGACACCCAGGTTACTCCTGACTGTGAGGTTACAACTCACGGCCCATACAGGAAACAACGAACGCACATGCTCACATTTTCAAATGCTTTTTTGCATTTTTTTTAAATGCTAAAGTTGCTGTTGCTGTTACCTTCTCTGTGGTCTGCTGGAAGAGCACCGGCTGCTTTCTGATCAGGCGCCGTCGTGCTGTTGCCGAGGCGACAAAAGTTTCATTTTACGGCGGACGGACGGTGACATTACAGTAGCTGTTTTCTTTAGCTTGAAATACTTTGGACACCGTCTGCTGACTGCTGTGTACCTCGCTGTTTTCTCTCTCTTCCTCCACTTTGCAAACAGCTCCATCATAATCACATCTGTTCACAGCGTAAAGGCGATGTGCGGCAGTAATGTCCCTGCGAAACACTGTGCTGTACAGTTAACGTTACGTGGATTAAACAAAGCATCAATTCAAAGGATTTTATAAATTGATTTTATCGATTTAGTCGATGAATCATTTCAGCCCTACTTACCACCATAACCAAAGTTTGATAAATGGTACAACTCATAGCTCTGCTTAGATGGTTTTCAACAGCTGGGCGTTTAGGCAGTTGTAAAGACGTCACTGGGTGGGTGTTTTGATTGTTAAAGGATCATTTTGGTATTTTTAAACTTAGGCTCTTCCATATTCTCTTCCATATCTATAGTATGTCTTCAGTAAGTGGAGCCGTGTTGGGGTAATGTTGGGAAATAAAATCTTGCTAGCAGCTCCTCTACCTACACAACCCATCTCCCTAGTTTCCACCAGCATTTCTCGCAACAACTGGCCTCTCACGAGATTTCGGAGCGAGAATCGAGGAGGTCACCTGGAGTCACTGGTAGGAATCCTGTCCATGATGTTGTCAGACACCTAGTGTGACAGTCTGAGCCTATCAGGGACAAAACGAAGCACTTTATGTCGGGCACAACTGCCCCAAAGGAATTCCTTTCAGCCACTGCAGCCTACTACTACCGCACAGATTCCTAAACATTTTGTTCCTACCGGTCGTTTTGACCCCAAAATAAAAATAGGGCCCATGTATAAAAATACCAAAATTATGTTGCTATGGTTGCTTTGTATGTAATGACTGCTATGGTGGGTGTTACATTTGTGTAGGGAGTACAGCATGGTTACCATGTATGTGTGGTGGTACCAAAGGTGGTGCTTATTCTCCTGGCAGTAGTGTATAAAGCAGTGATTTTCAACCAGTGTGTGTGCCGTGAGAGATCGTCAGGTGTGCCGTGGGAAATTATCTAATATCACCTAATTAACCATTGTTGGGTGTCTGTGCT
>JAPMOB010222355.1:0-17980 GCA_029875015.1 Lepomis gibbosus | reverse complement strand
ATAAACACACAAATTAATGTTTCAAACGTTGTTTCTGTTACAGTGGGTCATAATATATCATGTATTTTAGTTTGTCAGTGAGTTTTGTGCTGCTAGGAAATGATTTCTGCGCATTTCGGCTCTAACTCAAAACTGGCGTACATGTACACCACCTCCTGAGCTGGCGTAGGATGTGAGCCTGCCGTACGCAAACGTCCATATTGATAAATGTCAAAGTCACCGTGGTTATGGGTGTACGCCAGGTATACGCTGGAAATTTGGTGTACGCACTTTTGATAAATGAGGGCCAGTGTACCTTTATTCCTATTCTTGTCTTATAGTTTCTCAGAGCTCCATTAGTATTATCTAGCTGATGTAGCCATCATGTTAACTTGGCAACATGTACATAGATGTATATTGCCGAAACAATATTTTTTGCCAATAAACACAAAGAGAGGCAATTATGCCAAGTCTGACTACCTGAGACATAACCTACCTAAAGTTTCTGAAGTGGAAAACCTGTTTTCCACTTTGTTTTCACTACATTAGTTAAATCAGTGTTCTTCCTTCCAGTGTGCTGAGCCTTTCTTCTTACAGAGCTGCATTCACATTCAGAGGGCTAAAGCCATTAAGGTCAAGATGGCAGAGCTGGCGACACACTCTGCATGTACTTAACATTTTTCTGCAGTTTCACATTGAGAGGGCGGGGCACTTGAAATGGGAGAGGTCCCAGAGTGCGGCCTAATGGAAAGGCAGAGGGCAAACACTATGAGCCACACACATACAAATTCATTAAGCTGGACAGAAGCAGTGGCGTATTGGTATTACACATTGCAGATGCACACACAGCCTGTTAAAAAACGTACACAAACGCAATTTATGACAGATAAACAAGCAAGTTAGTATATGTTGCCTTTAAAGATTTACATGCATGCAAGAACACATGAATACAATAACAAAACAGAACCACAAAGGAAACAAACTGAACATATATGCATATCTCAAGATATGTTAGTCAGCACACATAAATATGTAGACATGTTAAAGGCAAACATTATGTGCACACAAAAACAAAAATCCTATTACTAAGTAAAAACGTACTGTGGAAACTAATCAACAAGCCAGGCACACGTGTATGCAAATACTTGTGATGAAAACACAAGTAACACACCGGCACATTTAGGGAACACATTGCCACACACACACAGTGAGGACTGGAGAATTGCCATGCTTGCTGGCACTACCATGCGTGACGGATGGCTCTATCTAGAGTGCTACATGCCACCGAGAGCCAAAGGGTGTGTGAACGAAGGCTTTGCCGGACAATGATACAGAATGGATGGATGCCACATCGGGAGAAAAATGACATACCTGCTAGGTGTTTGAATACCAAACAGAAACAAATCAGTGAAAAAAAGACATAGTCTTTACTTCTCTCACAATGAGAATATGATTAAATTCCAATGCATATTTGCCCGCCAGTATGCATGTTTTAGCACAGGTAATGTACATAAAAGCAACAACACTTATACAGTATATACACTTCTACCTGGATACTTCAGGTGCTGGATTTTAATGTGTGCTTATTTCAGTTCTTCTATCTTCAACTGGTTATTGGACTTTCTGAACAACAGGCCCCAAAATATTTGGATAGACCACCACTGCTCTTCCATCCTCACCATAAACATTGGTGTACAACAAGGCTGTGTGATGAGTTTGTTCCTCTACTCCCTCTTCACCTACGACTGCAGATGTGGACATGACCTCACCTGGATGACAAACTGCTCCAACCTGGTGAAGAAGGCTCACCAGTGCCTCTTTCTCTTGAGGACTGAAGAAAAACCTCCTCTCTTCAGACATGGTTAACTTCTACCGCTGCACCATCAAAGCATCCTAACCAACTCTATTACCGTCTGGTACGGGAACTGCTCTGTCTTGGACCAAAAGGTATTGCAGAAGGTGGTGAAAACCGCTTAGCGCATTGCTGGAGCCTCACTTCCTTCTATTAAGGACATCTATAGGAAGTATTCTCAGGAGGGCAATAAAACATTGGTAAATACTCCTGCCACCCAGCACACAGACGGTTTGCCCTCCTACGGACCAAAATGACCAGGTTCAAGAACAGAGTTTACCCTACAGCTGTCCCCCCGCTGAACTCTACCCTCCGATACCCCACACCCTACTTCACACAAACACATACTCGCCAACCCCCCCTGGACTCAACAAACTACACTTACCTCAATTGCACTACAGTGCAGGACTTTATTGACACCGCTTCTCTATTAACTTTACCTTTCATTCAGCACATACTGTACTGTAAATCGTTTAATCACAATTTGAACCACTGTACATACTGTATAGTTATTCATACTGTATTACCATAGTCCTATTCATAGCCTGTACATACATGTAGCAATAGACATTCTACAGAGACAATAAACTCTGTAGATTACTGTATAATATGTTATTTAATTACTACTTACGCCCATTTTGTTGCTTGTATCTGGTGACTTGCCCAATGACAATAAAGTTAATTCTAAAAAAAGTTGAATCTTATTGCAGCGATAACTTTAAAAATGAATAAGATTTCCACCTGCATTTTATATCTCATGACCTTCAGTTCTGTCAAGAAGGTCTCCTGATAGCTACAGGTAGAGGAACTCTGTGGCCAGTAAGATTTACTTTAAAGTGGTTTCAGTGTATAAATGTACATATGCAAAGAAGGAAAGTAAAGGACAGGCACACTTCTTAAAGACGCAATCTTAAAAAATAGCAACTGAGAGTTGCATTTTTGACACCACAGTTTTATAATTTGCTCAGCCCTTTTTCCTTTGATGAAAAGAATAAGGCAGAGTGACATTCTTCATAGCACTTTATTATATTCCAAAACAAACATGTTGGCAGGCAAACAGCAGGCTGGCTATCAAACAACAACCACAGCCAAAGAGCAGTAATTATACTAACATTTCCCTCTGAAATGTTCCTTCCTTGCCAGGGCAAAAAGCACTCTGAAACAGGATTTTAAAATGCGTCTTTTGATTCTTTTTTTTTTATTTATCTAAATTTGCAGATTTTTTTTCCAGACAGGCCTTAAAACAGATTGTAGATGATTTTAAAGAGGTGGTAGTATGCTCATTTTCAGGTTCAAATTCTTATTTAAGGGTTGTACCAAAACAGGTTTACACCATATTTTTGTCATACTGCACACACTGCTTCAGCTCCTTTTTTCACCGTGTGCGTTGAAGGCTTTGTTTTAGCTATGGAGTGATAAATCTTGTTCCTAGTTAAGGACTACTAGCCTATCAGAAGCAGAGAAAACGAGATGCCGGTAAACAGCTTCAGTTCAGCTGTAAATGTTGCCGACCAGCTTGGCAACATGGAGCAAGAGTTTCAGAGTTTTAGAGGAGCTCTGTCTCTACATCACAGTAACAACTTGTCCAGTGACTGCCTTAAGGGTAGCTAGTGTTTGGAAGGAACAGGAGGTGTGTGTGCTGCAGCTCAGTGTTTTTCCACCGGTGTTTTTGAGGGTGTGTCGGAGTAGCCGCTAGGCGAGCGTTATACAAGGCACATTTAGCTTTCATCCCTATGTCGTCACAGTTTAAGGATTCAACTGCAGCAGTGTGTAATTCAATACCTCCTATAAACTCCTATGCTAAAGTCAATCCTCCACAAATCAATCATCTCGTTGATAGCGCTACATTACTGCTCCGAATGACACTTGACACTGTCGCTCTTTTGAAAAGAAACTGATAAAACACAGAAGACTAGCTCCATGGCACAACAGCCAAACACGCAAGTTAAAGAGAGCATCGCAGAAACTTGAGAGGACATGGCGTCTTACACATCTAAAAGATTCTCGTTAAACTGGCAGGATAGTCTGAAATTGAATAGCAAGGCCCTACGCAGTGCCAGAGCAACTTATTATTCCAAATTACCAGAGGAAATAAGAACAATCCCAGGATCCTCACACTGTAGCTGAGTCTATGTGATGGAAATTCTTGTGAGCAAGTCAACTCTTTATTGAAGGAAACTGAGATGTATTATACAGCATAGTTTATTGAAGGCCGGACGGAGAGACTGGCAATACACAGTGTGTACACGAATTGGCCCAACCCAAACCAACAGACAGAGTGGAGACAAAGTCTGACCTACTGTTTTAGAGAGTCACAGACTGTCACCTTTGGCTTACTTTAGCACAGCAAATGACCTACGGACTAACAGGACCTGAGGAAACCTATGTGATATTACCCTTAATGAAGGAAAAATTCCTTCACACTTGGGCACGTCCAACTGGCAGGAGATGCTGGAGAGATTATAAATCTTATCTGGCATGGGAATGCCTCCAGATTAGAGGGTGACACAGGAGTGGATTTTCACTCCTGTACCATCCCACTTCCACAAAAATAATCCTGCCGTGTCCCAATCCAATGAAGGCGTAAAAAAACATCCTGTCCCAGTCCCGGTAAAATGACTCCTGTCTTATCCCATACCCAATAATAACAGAAATAGTGTTTATCCATATTAGAACTAATTATTTACATATAAAACAGATTTGGCCCGGACCAGGATTCCTGAAAAAATGTCAACCTCTACTCTGGATCCCCTTAAAAATATTGCTGGCAAGAGGGACGTGTGGACTACCTTAGTTTTCCTGCTGCTTTTTCTCTCACCTCGCTTCCTCCTGGGGTTTTTGATTTTTGATTTAAGACAAATTTTTGTCCTTTTAACCTGTTTCTGGCACTGTACAGCACATATAAGCCTACAACTACAACTCTCTCTCCATCCTGTTTCAACAAAAACAACAATACAGTCACACCAAATGTTGTTTCCTAGCATGCATGTGACGCAGAGCTCAGACGCAGATTACCACAGAAAAGTATAATTTGTTGGAATTCATTTATCAATGAGTGAGAAGAGCTGGCCATAAGTAAGTTCTGGGTTTTGTTTGAGAACTGGTGGTATTAAAGAAATTATAGTAACTTACCTCTCATGATGTGGCGCACTACTTTGACAGAGCCTCCTCTTAGGTTGAGAATTTGATGGACCCTCTGCTGAAGCTAAATGTAGAGAAGAGGAGGATCAGGAGCGTATTACCGAAATGAAAATATTTTTTTGCCAAGAAATCAGCATACATTTCCTTGTTTTTTGCTTTGGAGTAAAAAGTGTTTTACAGAGAAAAAGTAGCTGCCTGCTCCGCCAGCAGCCTTGCTCTCATTGGCTGGATGTGGATGTCAAGTTGGCCGACTCCGCCAGATATTTGGCATGCTAGATTTATATTTCTTTGTTTCAGAGATGAGGGCACGAGTTTAAGACTCGGACTAGAGTCTCACACACAGTGACTTCAGACTTGACTTGAGACTGGTTTGAGAGTCTGGGGGTGTGCTCGCTTTCAGTAGTTAATAAGCTATCATTAATTGCATTGCATATTGCATGGTTGTGGTCTGTAAGTGAAAAACAGGTCACAGCTCCAACAATACTTATTATAACCACGAGAGATTTCAGACTTGACTTGGACTCTAGCTCAAAGACTTCTGAACATCTCTGCCTTGTTTACAATGCTTCACCAAATGCATGTTTGTAATTTTTTAAGGATTATCTGACTCCGCCCACACAGCCTAATCCTACATATTTTTATCATTCTTTCAGGGGGTGCGGGCTGCCCCCCCACAACAATGGTAGGGGAAACACTGGTATCTGTGTTTGTACCTGTGATATCCCTGAGTTGCTGATCTCCACCATAATGTAGCAGATCAACTGAAGGACGAATAGTCCAGCGTCCAGACGGCGAAGATAGAACTCATCATCCATGCTGTCATCTAGGATCTCCCCACGACGAACCATCTCCTGCACACACACACACACACACACGTAAAAAAAGTTCAATCAAAAAGAAGATATATTCTAACGCAATAAATCACACTTATCTGTTATTTAGGTGGTATCTATTGTTCTGTAATGGTCAGATCTGTCCTGAAATTCACATGTTAACCCCTTAGGGACTTAGGGATAGTGCTACTTGCATCAGGAAAGGACATGTTTCAAACTGTATTCCTTATGCCACATTTGTATTTTTACCCCTTGTAGTACTTTAGCGGCAGACACAAAAATGTCCATAGTGAGCCATATATGCTCCTCATAGCAGGTTGACCACATCCATCTCAAAATTCTTGTCAAATGCTGTTGCCTTGGTATTCGCCATGAAAGAGGAAGCTGTGAGAGCCCCAAGTGGAAGTCAGACACTTTGAATTGAAGTAACTGACACGTAAGCCACGCAATTTTACTGGCCTGCGCTGTCGCTCCCCCCGAGGTGCACAAGGGGGCGAGGGCCCGTTCAAAGCTGCTTGCAGCTTTAATTTAGGTGTTGTTTTCCACAAATCCATTTTCTCCATTGACCAGACATGCACATTAATTGATTTCACGGTTAAGCTTCAGAAAGTAGGGGCTCTGCTGCTGCTCACGCATACATACACACACTTGCATAGTTATCCATCTGAACAACCCTGTCAGTATGCCAATAACACAGTGCTGCCAATACACACACAGCCCACATTAATCATCATTAGAGATTAAGAAGCAGACCTGAGGGGGAGACGAGAGTCTGAAGTGTAAGCCACTAGAGTGGTACAGAAATACAGATACTGTGTTAAGGGTTTTTCTGTCACAGTTTTACCTCTATGCAGGACAGTAGGAAGAAAGGTAAAGCCATAACATAAATTACTACAGTGAGAAAAGCCACGCATTCAAAAAGAAAAGTCAAATCAAATTAAGGGTCAGAGCTGCCCATCAATAATTTCTAACATTATGCCATAACTTTTCTTGAATACTCCAAGTCTTTTCTCTCTTAAATGATAATTGTGTACAATTATTCAATAAAGACTTCTCAATAGAAAGAAACTCAGTACATACTAAAACATTTAACCTACATACTGCAATCTGCTCATAAAAAAAAATCTGTATTGATCTGTTTCAGTCTGAGAAAGGATGGCCCAAGACAAAAAAAGCAAAACATGCCACAGTATATCAAGAAAAAGGGCAACTTTTCAAACCGTTCCTAATGAAAACAAATAGCTTTCAGCGTCAAACTAAAGGGTACCACACATGACATTTACATCCCAGTGATTTAATCTCAAGAGAAAATTAAAACTTTCAAAATGCCTTGTCTTTAAAAGATCAGTTACACTGTAAAATCAAATTATAGCTGTGAAGTTCAGCTCATTAACGTGCCTCAATCAAAGGGCAACTACAGTAAAAGACTATTCTGAGAAAACCCTTTCAGCCGCAGGTTGCAGAGCTGGGACGCAAACAATGGATCCATTTTTGTGACAATTCATTCTGAAAGCAGGAGCTCATCCTCAATTATTTCATTCTGAGAGAAGAAAAGACAAGCAGAAACAACTTCGGAACAAAACCCGACAATCTCAAAAGTAGCTTGTTAAAGATGCAAAACAATGAAGATAATTAAAACAAGAATCTTTAATAAAGCCATTGAATGTAGGGCATTTGTCTCCTCTGTGTCCTTTGGGTAAAACACTGGCGAGAATTATGTTCTATTACAAAGTAGAGAGTTTTCCCATTGTAAAATTGTCCCAAAGCTTGGCCTTGTTGCTGTCAACTAGCACCCATTAAAGATGCAGAAAACGTAAAACAAGGCTATTTGAATGTAAACTGTGTTTCTTCATTCCTGTAGGAAAAATAGATTATCTCTGTTTCCAGGAAACTCTTCTCATTATTTTGAGCCACTACAGTAGCTTGCAGCACAGTTACACAAATCTCAAAATCCAACTTCAGCAAAGTTACAATACACAGGATTTAGGCCTAAATAGCTAGATAGGACACAATACATACATGTTACCCCTGAGGGTGAATGAAAAAGAGCATGATCATACATGGATATGTAAGACACCTTGTGTTTGCATTTTCTTCCATTGTACCACACAGGAAACAAGTCTCTTTCCTGTCATCCTCATTACTGCACATGGCCACCACTGCAAAGCAGAGCTAGACGTATTTTCTGAGTACATCTGTAATTGGGTATGTGGAATGTGGAGTAGCTCAACAAACTTTAAAAACAGCAACATCCAATCATCGGGCGAGTCGCCGACTTAATCGATTACGTAAATACGCCGACTTGCATTATGTGCGTTGAAGAGTCGCTGCAAACGGTGTTAGTGGAATTCAACCGCCTAAAGTTTGACAGTATTTTAGACAGATACTCAACAACGTGCTTCTCCACAACTGGCGTCCACAAATACGCGAAGCAGCATGAACACGTGAAGCGAAAGTATCCCGGAACACTGACAGCCACATCGCAAATTGTGTTTACTTTCTGTCTCCGCACGAACACGGCACATTATCAGCACGAGGACACGTAGTCCATTAAAATGTATTTTAGAAGTATTTCTTCATGTTAAAAGGAATTTCTGCTTGATGCTGGGACGCTTCATGGACGCACTCAGTCTACGGACGCACTGCAGGGCTTCAGCTGTAAGCACAAACATTTAGTAGAACGGCTGTTCTGGCAGCTGCGAACAGATTCATACTTTTTCTTGTTGCTACTATTAGAATGAGCCAGAAGGCCTGAAAGGAAGAGGGGCTGACAGCTAAGATGATGACCACTCAAGTATGTTGACTGGGCAGGAATCAAGTATTGTTAGATTGTCCCAAAAACCACACAGTTCATCAAAATAGCTGACAGGTAATAAGGCACTAAGAGCTCGTCCGGAAAACATTTCCTGGTTCACCAAAGAAATAGACCTTGTAGCTCCAAAACAAAGCATCCTGCTTTCAGCTTCATTGTCCTCAGAATCTGTGAATCACCTCCCTATAGATGTATGTAGTGAAAGAAACTACTAATTCTGGACAGATCAAGCTATGCCAGTGGCGTGGCTCTATAGATGTCAATGTCAGTTGGTCCACCAATTTAGCCCAGACTGAATTAGAGGATGAATCCTAACACCTCTTCTTTCTCCACAGATTCCTGGTAAACGACTGTGCCCCTTTCCCAGCTGGTGTTCATGGTCATATGATGACATCTAAGATATCTTCATGCCAACTGAGCAAACTATATCTGCCGAAGAAGACAGTGAGATGTGCTTCCACAAAAGTTCCACAAAAAAAACAAATGTGCCCAGAGTCTTTTTTTAGTGCTACTGCAAAGATACACGTAAATGTTTCTGCAAACCTACACAGAGAAGGGTCTTATAGGTAACCACAGGCTGATGAACCAAGAGTTCATAGCCTAAAATGTGACAGCCATGCAACACTACCACGGCGATGATTTGACATACCATTGACAACTACAACAACCCTTCCACTTAACTAATCAATAGCGTCAAGTGGACTTGTAACGGAGAGAAAGAAAGAAAAACATTTTCAAGTAAGGTATTAGACAAGTCAATTGCTGCACCCTCCAGGGAGCCTCACAGTAGAAAGAAAAGATGTTCAAAACACATGATGGTTCAAGGTGGACCTTTGAGACTGTACGGGCAGTGGAAGGTTTTGAACAACGACAAGTGCATTAAATATTCATTATTGTGAGCAGTGGAATTGGACATTTGGGATATCGTAACCTGAGCCAACGTAGGCAGTGTGGCAGTACTCATTACAGCAGCAGAGTTTTGTCCGCTCGTGAGTTTTGACATTGCAGCCAATATCTTTTGTGTGGCAGCTCAGTCCCTCTGGCAAACACCGGACAGAAGAAGCAGAGAAAGAATAACGTGTTGAAGGGAGAAATTGGACAAGTCAATTACTGCAACCTCAGGGGAGCCTGGCAGCCTGGCTATAGTACAGACAAAGTAATAAGCAGTGATTTTCAGTCTCAGTCCCTTTACTGTAACTCAGCTGCATTGTGCGTGTGTGTTTGTGTGATGGCGTGTGCATGATTTATGGAAGACTGTGCAGTGAGTGTTGTTGTGCATATCAGACATCTTGTACATGTGTCTGTGCCTGTGCATGACATGCATATAAGAAATGAGCATGTGTTTTTCTGCAAGGACCTTTTTCTGCGTGTATTCCTTAATGTGCATCAGCTTTTGTATGATTATGTGTATGTGAGAATGTGTTTGCTTTCTTGTGTATGAGTGTGTGTGTTTGTGTGGCTGCTTGTTATTCCTGTGCTTTCTTCTCTGCTGGGATGTTTAGATGCAGAATTAAAGTTATTTCTTTGTCAGCAAAACCCCACTGTATGTGTGTAAGTGTATGTTTGCGTGTAGGATGTAATGCTCTTTATGAGGCTTAAGCAAACACCACAAAGACAGAGGTTATATATCCTCATTAAAAAAAAAGAGATACAGAGGTTGATAATGAGGAAAAAATTTTGTGCGAGCATGAGGCAACATGCTGATTTCAAGTTATGATAATCTCCTAGAAAAACAACAGCCCTTTTCTTTGCGCGCACATCAATTAAAGTTTGTTGACAAAGTGGGGCAAAGCAAAACAGCAGTGTTACCAGGAGGGAGGAGGTGTTTGCTACCGAGAACACAATGTCATTCAGTCTGAGCTGCAATCTATGCACACGTTAAAATACTGGACAGTGGAGAAGCAGCTTCCTAATCCTGATCTTTGACTGCTGGCTTTCAAACTGCCAAAATATAGAAAAAAAACAACAAAAAGTTGTTTCAACCATACAAATCACATGTGTGATTACAGTCTCTGTGGTTAAGCAACAGGACATGTTTCTGTTTCATGGAACGAAACTGTGGCAACTTGCACAAAACAAAAAGTTACAGGAGCGGTGCGCCAGCTTAAGTGTCGTGCTTATCAGAGGCTACTGTACACTGGCTAAACTATGGCAGAGGGACCAAACTGTGAAGCTTTATTTCCACCAAAGAAACGGCTGAAGTCGGCAGTGTGGGAGCATTTTGGCTACACCAAGTCTGACCAGGGCGTTACTGAAGAAGATGGATTATCTGTTCAAAAACTTGACATTAAAAGGTTCCTGCTAAAGGAGCGAGGAACTACATTAAACCTGATGCAGCATCTGCGGGATCAGCACCTAGCTTTGCGCGCCCAGTAGACCTAATACATTATGTCAGGGAATTAAATATAAACGTGTCACTTACAATCAGTGCCGTAGTGCTGAGAGTCGAGTTTTCAGTGTGAGGTATACAAACAAAGCAGCTGTAAACTTTCAGACCCACCGCAACGACAACCCCGCTGCTCTATGAGGCCCATTATTTTCATTGGCTTGTGCCGCGCCATAGTGGTTTGTTGTTGCAACACGCACCGCATGGCGAGCTTGCGCACGGCGCGGCCAGAGCAGTTGCACTTTTGCGCTAAGCAGCTTCCAAGCAGTGCAAATCGCTTCTTTTCTGAAAGGGCCTTTATGGAAGACAGAATGGAGTCCTCTCAGTCACTGAACAATTAACGTTACATCATGTTGTCTTCTCCTGTCTGTGCTCAGAAAATGTTGCCCGGTGTAAAACACTGACATAATATCAGGAGCTGTGGTGCTGTTGAATAGCTAGTAAGTCAGTAGTTGTAACTGTATATTGATTGGTGTTGTTATGGTTATCTGACTAATAGGTCTGTGAGTTTGGCGATTTGAGTGAGTTGCACAGCTGATCGTAGGAGGCTCTCAGGTTTGTTTAGAGTGGTCGGGCGGCGGTGTACCATGAGATGAGAAATATCTGGATGGCAATAATAACTGCAGGCATGCACAGAGCGATATGTAACAGTGATAGGGTGAACGAAATACTACAATCTGACATGAATTTCTCTATCAGCATTTTGCATGAAAATCTCTAGCACCGGGGGTGTCAGGGCTCAAGTGCTTTAAGAATGAATAACCTGCCCATATAAACTTTATTTAAAATGTAAAGCCCCTTAAGTTGAAGTAAACCACTCCAAACATGAATGAATGAATGAGCAAGGAAGATCAACAAGCTGTGACGCAGACAAAGAGAAAAGAGAGAGAGATTTATTCTAGAAAGACGTGTAAGAAAACAAAATATATCACATCCAGGTGCAAAACCAATTCCAACTTAAAAAAACTTAAAATAACTACTGTCAGCAGTACTAAACCAGACCATTTCTGCTATACACTCTTGCTACAGCCCAGTAAAAGACACAAACACACACACACACACACACACAAAACAACAAGAAACTAGGTTCTTAGGTGCTAGGAAAGCGCACTCAGGCTTTTTACAGTATTGAGGTCGACCTCAGCCATGTTTTGCTGAGCTTCATCAATCTCCAAGAGCTGTTACCAACAAGCTGAGAGCAGAGGGATGGTTTGGAAGGAAAGGAGCTAAGGAAAGAAAGGTGAAAGCAGTTGCATTAGAGAGGTTAGGAAGTAGGAAAAAAGAAAGAGTGTTAAGAAGAGGGAAGGGAGGGCAGGGAAAAAGGTGTGAAGGAGTGATGGAGGGAAGGAGGAGGAAGGACTGAGGAGATTAAGTGAAAGATGGGAAGCAAGACAGAAATGGAGGATAAAATGAGAATGAAAAGACAAAGAACAAAAGGTGTATTGACTGGATCACAAGCAAGTAAAGGAAGCAGGGAAGATGCAACCAAAAGAAAGGAAAAGAAAATTAAGTAGACCACATGTAGAGAGAAAACCAAGAGAGGAGGTAGGAGAAGAATCAAGGATGTTGGGGATGAAATAAACAGAGGAGAGGGTGAAGGAAGTCAAAAATGAGAAATAGAGCAGGATGGGGAAAGCAGCTTAAAGGGAGAGAATCAGAAGGATAGAAGGAGAGGAGAGAAGAGAATTTCCAAGGTGGGAGGAAAATAAGCAGCTTATTAAAGGGACTGGGCTGGAGATGCAGAGAAAAAGCAGCAGCAGCTTTTTCTTTGCTATCCTCCTGAGAAATCTGTGGATAATATGTTGCAGAGGAAAAACATTTTGCTTACCGCCCCTTAAAAACAGGCTTAACAAGGGGAAACCAATAGGCACGGCAGAGAGAGATAAAACACTGCTGCTGACGGCAGGCGATTTAGCTGAGGCGCCGGACAGAACTGGGTTGGCGTGTTTATCACCTTATTTAACATAACGTGACATTTGGTGGAAGCTTTGCTTCAAACAGACTTACAGTATCATCTAGGTGTTTTCAGTAATAATTATAAGAGTAGGAATGAAACCACAGCATTTTGCTCAATCTATTGGGCTACTGAGGCATAACCGCAGTGTCATTTTTAGGCCCTACACAATGTATTAAAAAAGGAAATAACGACACAGCTAAAAATACCCATCCACAAACAAACAGAATGAAAAACATTTCTTTAAACTAGCTTCAAGAAATGCACTAACCTAAATCATGTCTATGCAAAAGACTATCAGACCTCAAAATTAGTAAATTGTATTTGATATGAGAAGTAAAACTTAAAGGTGGTTCATGACATGAGATTGGCGAGTCGCCCTTTAATTCCAGCTCAGTTTAGAAGTTAATAAAAAAAATAGATTCTAAGGATGAATTCTGCTTCTTTGCGCCTGATGGTGTGTAGGTTCACATAACGATGTTAACCTGAAAATATTCCATTATTCTATACGAAAATAAAGCTCATTCACATCGTTTCATGAATTTTTCATGAGTCATGTGCATTAAATTCTTGGTTGGTTTAATATGACACTGTTCTAAATACTTAGATATATCATTTTATGCACTTAAGAGTGGGACTTAAAGGTGCCATACAATGGTAAACCTCCCTTGGCATAGTTTAATAAAAAGAGTTCAGTGCATTAATTCATTTCAAAACAAAATCAGAAAGAAAAAAAAAATCGTTTTTTTTGGATTTTAGATTTTAAAACCAAAACAGAAAAACAGATAAACAGAAAACAAAAAAAAACAGATTTTTGTTTTTCTGTTTTAAAACCAAAACAGAAAAATATTTATTTTGTTATTTAATGCATCCCAGTAGTGTAACTTTGTGTGTTACACTTGATAAACCAGTAGCATATACACTTGGGCGAGTGCGGTGCCTGCTTAAATGCAATTAAAATGAGCTTGAACATCAACATAGGTGGGTTTTTAGGTTTAAAAACAGGAGGCTCACCGTTCAGTTGTAACTCAACAGTTTGCAACAAGAGATGCTGTTGTCTTGATGGGAGCTACAGTAGCAGAAGAGCTGTGAGTATCTCTGTCTGGAGCTACTTTGCTGCTCTGGGACCGTCTCATCCTCTCATGTTTACTTTGCAGCAGCAAGTAATTTAGCCATAGTTTGCTGCAAACCTACAACCTAGTTATATTACATGCTGTTTTGTTGTTCACTCTATATTATGGTATTTGTCTTGGTATTGAATTTCTCCAGAATCTATTAAGCTATCCCACCTATATGATGCAGAGAAAATGTCATTTTACTGTTGAAAATTCCAACTCATGATATTTCACTGAATGTACAAAAAATGCTCTTTATGCTCGTTACATAGGCTATGTCTATAATATTTAGGTATTATTATGATATATGACAAATATGAACTTTATTAGGGGAAATTGTTATTATGGAGGGGAATAAACTAAACTGTTGTTATCATCAACTCTTATGTGCATATGTATAGGTTTTACTGAAAATGATAGAAAGAAAATCAAAACATCTCTCATGCAGTGTTAGTAATAACGGAAATGCAGGTAATTGGTAGTCCTGGAAGTTTACACGCTCCTGTTGTTATGTTAGTGTTTTACACGAGGGAACATTTTCTCAACACAGACAAGAGGAGACAACAGGATGTAGGCGAATATAAAATGTTTAGTGACTGAAGGTCTACGTTCTATCTTCCATTAAGGCCCTTTCAGAAAAGGAGGGATTTGCAATGCGCTGGAAGCTAGGTTCAGCACACAAGTTCAACTACTTTGACAGAGGCGTGCGCGTGAGCTCACCAAACAATGCGTGCGTGTTGCTTGAGCAACAAACCGCCGAGGCGAGGCACAAACCAACACCCCACCAGAGCACCAAGCTTCCAGTCGAGGCAGAATCAGCAATAGAACGGCTAGCGGCACTTAATAGCACTAGCAGCTGCTGATAGCAGTATTTAGCTACTAAAGTAACCAGTAACATATGAACTCTGTAAATTGGCAAAAGAGGAGGCAGAGCAGGTGTAGGACATCAGAGGGAAAACCGGACAATATTTTATCCATACACTCTGATCCAGTTTCAGTAAAAC
Organism: Lepomis gibbosus; assembly: GCA_029875015.1. Classification (NCBI taxonomy): domain Eukaryota; kingdom Metazoa; phylum Chordata; class Actinopteri; order Centrarchiformes; family Centrarchidae; genus Lepomis; species Lepomis gibbosus. The sequence continues at coordinate 2,904 of JAPMOB010222355.1, read as the reverse complement.
CAGTGAATAAAGTTGTGTTTTTGTACAGTAATCATTGAGGCTTAGACTCACAGCAGGGCTTGTTTGGGAATGATTTAGCTAAGCCCTGCCTCTCTTCTGCATTTGGGAAAGCTGGCCAATCAGAAGCAAGTGGGCTTTCAGGAAGGGAGGCCTTGAAGAAACAAGAGCTAAAACTGAGAGTTCAGTCAGAGCGTGAAAAGAGGTGCTGAAGCAGCAGACAGTATGAGAAATATAATGTGTTTTTTGAACATTACATGCATGTAAAAAATTACTTGTAGAAACCCTAAAAACAAGTATGAACCTGAACAAAAGTATTCTACGGCACATTTAAGCAATTCAACAAATAGAGAAAGATTTTTGCAGTGTTGTACTCATCTTACCTTTTTAAAGAGATGTCTACTTCTTCAGATATGTTTGGGATATGAATGTAATGGCCATGCAGCCATGTAAGTTAATGTACTTTGGCGCAGCAGTACTTTTGAGCTCAATGCTAATATGAGCATGCTAACATTCTTATGAAAATAATATTAAAATGCTAACATCTATCAGAAAAGATGTGTCTAATCTAATAATACATATTACATGCTCATATTCATTAAACCTTTCAAACTACTAGCAGTTAGAGAAAGTTCGACAATGCGCAGTCTTGTCAGCGAGCAATCAGTGGCAGAACGTTAATAAGATTCACAACTACAACAGCCCTTTAAATGTGTTTTTTAATAATGAATAGAATGTTGTTGCTGTGCCACAAATAGCTATTAAACACTTTCTGCTTTATGTGAGTCTGGCTCAAAGCAAGGCTCTGAACTAGGGAAGACTTAAAGTGGGGCTTCAAAGATAGTGGCACACATAGACAAGGTTTCTTATCACCAGGGTATCACAAAGTCATACTTTCGCCATCCCGGAGGAAGAGACAGAAGAGTGACAGAAGAAGAAAGGGAGATAGAAAAGGAGAAAAAGAGAGTGGAGAGAAAATGTCAAACTGTCTGGCCATTTCTTGGCAATCCCACCACAATGTCTGTCTGAGAAATTAATCTTCTGTCATCTTTAGATTGGAATCTCACCCAAACCTCCCTCACCCCCATCATTCTGTATTTCACTCAAATCCCTTCTGTTCCTTCTTCTGCTCCTTTTCCCTGCATTTCCCCTTTTTAAGCGCCCACTGCTCTTCTTTTAACTCTGCTTCCTGTTGTAATATTTACAGTATTTCTACCTGCCTTTTTCCTCTCAACATACTCCTTTTCTGAGAACCAGATTCTCTTTCTCTGTCTGTTGAAGCCATTATCCCCTGGCTGGCCACTTATCTTCTATCTGTATCCCTCAATCGGTCTGTCTAGCCCACAGTTCAACACACTGACACGCGCACACACACACACACACACAGACAGCTCAATAGGGCCCTCACACACAGCTATCAGGACTTCTATTCCTCTGTAAACTGTCAAATTGTTATCAGCAGGATTGTGATGGGGTTTTTTGGGTCTCTTCCCTCTTGGCTTTGAATGTGACACTATGTGGAACAGCACGTTATCTACCAAATAGAGGCAATATTTTGATCAAACTTCCCAACCCTTTATAAAAGGGATTGTGTTTAGTATCTGAACATCTAGAATGCAATTTGAATTATTTTTATCAAGTTGGCGATAAAGACAACCGTGAATGTGTGATGGGATTGCACTGGAGTCCATGTTTTTTCTGTCTGTAGACAATTGTAATTGACGGTTATCATTCTGTTGTATTTGTTCTTCAGCAGGTTGATTTGAGGTTTAAAAAAAATGGTTTATACAATTGATCGGTGATCAATTGATCTGATTTGGGGACGCATGTTTCGGACACTCAAGGGGTGGAGGCTCTGGACAGATCCCGTAAGCCTAAACGGGTAGTGCAGGTGAAATGGGAACGTCTGGAGGAGGCCCCTGTGAGATCTTCAACTCAAACCTCTGGTGGAACTTTTCTGGCATCCCTGTGGAGTTTGGGGACATTGAACTTGAGTGGGCAATGTTCAAAGCCTCTATTGCTGAAGCCGCAGTGGGATGCTGTGGTGTCAAGCTCTTAGGTACCTCAAGGGGCGGTAACCCTTGAACACCGTTGTTTTAGACTTCTAGACAGTTCTGTCCGCCATCTCAGGATGGGAAGCAGGGAACCGTCCAAGCTGTGTACAGTAAGGATGGGACCCTGTTGACCTCAACTGGGGAGGTAATTGGGTGGCGAAAGGAATACTCTGAGGAATTCTTAAATCCGACTGACACGCCCTCTCTAGTAGAGGCAGAGCTGGAGCCTGATGGGGGTTTCTTGTCAATTTCCCTGGAGGAAGTCACTGAGGTAGTCAAACAACTCCATGGTGGCAAAGCCCCAGGGATTGATGAGATCCGCCCAGGGCTATCCAATTGCTGTACATCCAAAGTGAGAGCTGTATCCGAGTACTCGGCAGTAAGTCGGACTCTTTCCAGGTGAGGGTTGGCCTTCGCTAGGGCTGCGCTTTGTCACCAATCCTGTTTGTGATATTCATGGACAGGATATCGAGACGTTGTTGTACCGAGGAGGGGCTGTGGTTCGGTGGGCTTGGGATCTTTTAACCACCCTTGACCTTGTTCTGGTATATGGTATTGAAATTGAACATTTAATAGTGTTCCCACAGAATCCCTCTTTATCTGACCATTGTTTGATAACTTTAGAGCTTGTATTGCTGAACTACCCTCCATTGGGCAAAAAATTCTATACAAGATGTCTGTCTTTATCAACAGGCTATGTGCCACAGTACTTTAAAGTAGCTGTAATTAAACCTCTTCTGAAAAAGCCCAACTCGGATCCAGATGTTTTAGCAAACTATAGACCTATATCTAACCTTCCATTTATCTCTAAGGTCCTGCAGAAAGCAGTCGCCAAACAGCTGTGTGACTTTCT
>JAPMOB010222353.1:0-11602 GCA_029875015.1 Lepomis gibbosus | reverse complement strand
AGTTTGTGGCCTGTATCTCTGGGTTTTTTCCTCCGCCGAGTTGAGAAGTGCCGCTGGTCGATGTATGAAAATCAGTTTTCAGTTTCCACATCCTTAACTTTTATTGTAGTTTCCTCCTCTACCACTAGATGGCCCCACTGTATTTTCTTTTCACTGGACCACCTCTGCACCATCACTCCCTAAGAGGATGTTTCTCTGCTCTTAATAAACAACATACAGTACAGATGTAGCATCGCCACTAAGTCTTGTTTGATTGTCATATTTGATCATCTGTAACTTCTGCATCACTTTTCCCTCTGCTGATGTTTAGAAATGATGTCTCGCGGTGCAATTCTCCCAAATATTCACCGGCCAAAGTCTAATCAGATTTAACTATGTTAAGGGAGGAAACTAAGTAGGAAACTTTTATATAACTACACAGTTACTGTCTGAAGCAGAAGGCATTTATTCTCATAGTCTTCTGCTGCAGTTAAACTGACAGAGGAATACCCCAAAGGTCGTTCTATCAATTGGTTCGGCCACTTGGTGAGCAGCCTCCTCTAATCTAGTTAATCAGTGGAAATGAGCTCTGATTACACTCTGACAGTGACTCTGAACTGAGCTGCCTCGAGGCTCGAGAGGCTGCAGGTTTTTCTTCCACCTCATTTCACGCAGTAGCTACGTCTTCAGAGAAAAGAGATGCTGTGGTGACAGGAAAAACAGGACTGTAGAAAAACAAGGATGCAGTTTTTGCAATAATCTCTGAGGGGACTGCATTTGGTTCCACATTAAACGTATGACTCGAGGGGGAAAACATGCAGAAACAAAGGGGGAATGCCAAAAGGCCTGAATGAAAGATGGCTGCTAGTGAATCAAAGGGAGGACTATCCTCACCTTCTCCTTCAGTTTCCTTCATTCCTGCAAGGAGGTAAAATGCTGCCCTCAGCTGTTAGTGCAGGTATGTTAAAACAAGGAACCCTTAAAATATCGTGGCCGTGAGAAAGAACGCTGACACTTCGGCTCCCTTTTTTTTGTAAATTCTTTACTGATGTCCTCCGTTTTTAACTGATGTCATCTGACTTTTGCAAAGTTGCAATCTAATCTGACCATGTTGGCAAATGATTAGATGATCCGGTGTATTTGTTTGGACTAACTCACCTGTTGCATACCGCAGGGCTCCCGCTCCTCACTTGCAGGCTGCTTTCCATAAAAAACAATTGCATCTCAGGTTAACATTGACTCTCTTCTGACTTTCTATTTTTAAATCTCACTTAAAATTTACTTACATCTTTTTAACTAGCAAATCCAATTTGATCACTGGTCACAGTAATCTTTTATTTCTACTTGTGCATCCTCTGCTGCGACCGTCTGTACTGTCGCTGTGTGTGTCTAGTTGTCCAGCTTTTATTGTCTCTTGCTATCGGTGAACTACACAAGTATTTGGATAATACTTGTCATCCTCAGAACTTTTATGCCCTCTGCCGTAACACTACTCAACAGACGTATTTGCTAAGTAAAATGTTTGGTTTGGTGTCAATTTGTGTATAAAATGTACAGTATGTACATGTTTTCTGAATTTCCTGAAAAGGACAAAGAATCTAATGTAAAATATTGTGAATTTACAACATCAAACTTTTTCCTAGCCCTGATCCAGGACTTTCATAGTCGTACTATGTATCGTGGGCCTTCTCCTGGGATATTTCTGTCTGTCGGTGGCTCTTAAAATGTGCTCCAGGAAGAATGTGGAAAATGCAAACTCACTGGGTGTCACGTTAGGGAGGCCGTGACACCTCGTGAGTTTGTATTTCCCAGTAGTGTCATATGGTGTGTTTGATTTATTTTGCCTTGCCTGAGATGATTGCTGTGTGTTGTTTTTGTCTCTGTGTTGCATTTTTCCTTTCCTGTGCTCAGCATGGAGGTGGTGGGCGTGTCCTTCAACTTCCCTGGTTGGCATTCTCGCTCACACACCTGATTGCGATCACCACTCACGCACCTGTCCGTCATCTCTCCGATCACCTCAGGCTTCTTAAGAGAACCTCCAGTCCCTTATTGGAAGTAATAGTAACATAATACTATTATTCTTTTAAACAATCCGTATATATTAGGATGTATGTGTAGCTTTTTAATGTCACCACTCTAATTTCTTATTAATTAAATTCAAATATTTCTGTGTTTTAAACCTCTCCTGTCTCTCTTTGCTGCTGTAACATGTACGTTTCCCCAGGATATGAAGTCTTATCGCATCTCTAATGTTAAATTCAGAATATTTTTAGGGGCACAACATTGATTTTTCATACTTGGATTTCTGAAAAACTGAAAACAAGCAGTTTAAAAAAGCTCAAATGAGTCCTAAATAACCCATGTGCTGCAGTGAAACCCAACTAACAGTAACCAACAGATTTTAATTAGTTAAAAAAAATCTAAATTTTAAAAGTGTATTGTTACAAAATGGCTCCCGCTTGGAAAAGAGGAAGCTCACACAAACACAATGCTTTTCAGTTTTATTTTATTTTACAAAACTACACATGAACATACAGTTAAGGCAATCCTGGAAATCAGTAATATCAGTGTTGAGTGTATGGGTGAGTAAAATGGAGTATAAAAGGAAAATCTACATAGATATCAAAAATAAAGTGCTGTAGTGTCCCAGGGTGGTGATGTGGGAAACCAAAAAAAGACACCAGGGCAGCCATCATGAAGGTGTGGCGACGGAAAAGTGGAAAAGACAAATGACCACGGATGTGGGAGACCTGGGTTCGATTGCCACTGTGACGTCCACCAATGTGTCCGTGAGCGACACACTTGCTCGCAACCCCTAAATTTAAAACAAAACAAAGAAATTTCCGGCTTTTTGATTGTCGTTCTGTTTTGATTGACAAGGCGCTGTGATTTAATTGACTTCCAAAGACTCATCTGAAAAGTGGAAAAAGTCAGGACAGAACATCTGCAGGGCTGATTGAATGTAGGAGGTGTGAGGGAGACTGTTCACTATAATTAACTGGAGACCGAACGACTGTCAGCTCATAACGAGATGAAGAAGACGAGGCCTTGCTGCAGCAGCTGTGTTACTCTGTCTTTGTGTGCAGCTGAAGCAGAGCCCAGTTGTGTGTCACTCGGCTAACTTTGGGTAACTGTGATGGCATTTCTCACAATTCTATTTTTAGATTTTAGATTTTCTATTTTTTTCTAGGCTCGATCATCCCTACTGATTATACTTAAACATTTGTACTCAAGTAACATTTTAAATGCAGGACTTTTACTTTTCTTGTGTAGAACATCTGGTCTGAATTTTTAAAGGTACTGTATTGTCACATACACATAGAGAAATTCATTCTCTACATTTAACCCATCTGTCAATGGTGGGCAGCCACTGTACAGCGACCGGGGGACCAACTCCAGATCTCTCAATGCCACTGGCTAATGGCACTGACTGGAGAACCTTTATGATGGTGGAGGAAACCCACCCAGACAAAAGGCGGTACATGCAAACTCCATGCAGGAAGGCCTGAGACAACTGGGGTTCAAACCCATGACTTTCATGCTGGGAGGCCACTTTGCTATCTACTGGGCCACCTCACTGGTGGATCTCAGGGTTTTTTTCCCGCAATTTAATTCAAAATATGAAACTTGGATATTTTCTAGATTCATTACACATTGTTTTAATCTGTATGATTAAAGCTTACGGCTTATTGAAATCAAAAATCCATATCTCAAAATCTTAGAATTAAGAATTTCATGTCGACCTGAGAAAAGCCTTTAATCTCTGTCTGGTTCAGTACACACAACCACAATCATGGGCAAGACGTCCAAAAAACACTCACCGACACCGTCCACAAGGAGTGTAATCCACAGAAGGTGATTAATTAAAGAAAGGGCTGGCTGTTCGTTGAGTAAGGGATCAAAGCATGTTCATGGAAAGTTGACGGGGAGGTTGAAGTGTGGAAGGAAAAGATGCACAAGCAACAGGGATGACCGCAGCCTTGAGAGGATCGTTAAGAAAAGCTGATTCAAGAACTTGGAGGAGCTTCACAAGGAGTCGACTATGGATAGGATAGCCTGTATATAAGAAATGGACGTAGTCATCGTGACCAATGGGTAACTTGTGTTTGGCCGATAGGGCGCCGCCATGTCGAGTTTTTGAAACCAGGATGTGACGATACGGCGGCACTATTGGCCGTGTGCGGTGCTAGCTAGCTAGCTTAGCTAGCTTAGCTAGGTGCAACTGTAACTCACGTTAACTGTCATTTTAACAGGGCTGATGAGTTTGTCTAGCGAACGAAAAGTGAAGCGAACGAAAGCGAACAGCCAACTCCTAAAAATCTTTTTCAACGGCTGATTGACAGCTCGCCATGGTAACGACTTGTCAATCATAGATAATCCCGCCCTGAAACATACATACAAATAAATGGGACCATAATTTACTAAATGAACATCATGCTGTGTTGAAGAAGACTTGAAACTAGCGACTGAGACCATAAACTCATCAGGAAAGTGTTTACTGGGGGAATTATTCAGCTGAGAAGGAGAAACATTTTCCCATTAATGGAGCCGAAGAGTCGCCCCTGCTGGATTTTCAATAGAATGCAGGTTTCAGGGACTTCGGCATTCGCTTCATATTGTAGACCGAAGGCTTCCCGCTTGAAGCGGACTGAGGCTGGAGTCAAGAGCATCAAAAGCAACCAGGCACAGGTCCAGAAAATGAGCTACAAGTGTCACATTCCTGGTGCCAAGCCAGAGACAACGTCAGAAGGGTCTTACCTGGGCTAAGGAGAAAAAGAACTGGACCGTTACTCAATGGTCCAAAATATTCTGTTCAGATGAAAGTAAATTTTGCATTTCAGTTAGAAATCAAGGTCTCATAGTCTGCAGACACCGGACCCTACAATACAGACTAGCTGAAGGCAACGTGAGCTTCCATAACACCTCAGTGGGCTAATTGCCTCCATGCCAAAGTGATGCAGTAATTCATGCAAAAGGAGCCTCAAGCAAGTGCTGAGTTAACAAACTAACCTTTTAAGAAGTTTTCAAATTTTCAGAAGGCCGACATTTCTTTACATTCTTTATTCTGATATTTTGAGATATGGATTTTTGGTTTTTTTGAGCCGTAATTTTGAGATGTACCTGTATACCACTAGACTTTTGTGACGGCTCACTTCCAGCTGTGAAACTGACGTAACAGGCAGGTAAGGTCCGCCGGACGACTTGGTTGCCAGCAGACACTGTAATCAGAGGCCGGCAGCTGGGGGAGGAAGGCAGCCCGGTGCTGGCCATGTGACAGAGCGTCGGAGGGGTGGGCTGATGTTCTCGCTTTACTACATGTAAACAAGGCTGAGTAGGTTGCCAGGCAACACATACTCTCACAGATGCCATCTGAGGCTTGCTTTGTAGAGGCTGGAGTCAGGAAAATCTCAGCGGTTGTCGTTCGGTGTTTGGTAGGAAATATGTCATCCAGTGCCAGCAGGATGGCAAACTCTCTCAGATTGTTGCCAAGGTAAATTCATAATTTTGTCATCGATGTCTTGACCATTTTGAATAAATAAATGCCCCCTGTCAGGAGTAGACTTCACACCTCAGTCTTTACTCCCAGAGACGTGAACAGAAATATGAAAAACATTACGCTCTTCATGTCACGTACACTCTCAGATCACCGCTCAAGAGGTATATACTATCAGCCTTTATTTCAAAGCAGTATTCAATGCGCCAGCTGCTGTCAGGACAAACTCTTCTGACAGATTTAAAAGTAAAATGTGTTCTGTGTTACACAAAAGAAGACAAATGTGGACACAGAATGTGTGCATCAAAAGACAATCTTTGACCATTCAGTTGGAAAAGTAAAATTTAGGTCAGTCAGGCCCTGTAGATAGATGGATAGAAGTTGTACACACTGTAATATATAATGAGATGTAAGTTCACGTTTCCAGTGGTAGGCAGTAATAATTACACTACAGTTACTTGGACAAGGTAGCTGTTGATGGAGAGTAGGGCACTTTCAAATTTTCAGATGTGACATCTGTGGAGGCTTTGGAGTTTCTAACCTTTGAACAGAATTTAGATTGAGTTACAGAAAGTAACTCTTTCAAAAATTAGCCATGGCCAAAATTATGGGCACCCCTGAATGTCTTTCACATCATGCAGTACTTCTCACAGAAACATGTTGCGATTTCTTTTGTTTGCATTGGAACTACACAAAAAGAATGTGATGCTACCTACTCACATGTAGCAACAGGTGCAATAAAGAAATCACAATTTTAACCAGTTAAAATAAAGAAAGGTTGATTGAGTTGTTGTCTGTACCACACTGAACATGAACAAAAGAGTTGTCTGAGGATTTTAGAACCAAAGCATGGACAATCTCTCAATCTTAATGTTCCTGTGTCCGTCGCCAACACTGTGAAGAACTTCACAGCCAATGGCGCTGTAGCTAATCTCTCTGGTGGTGAACAAAAGAGAAAAAGTAATTAAATATTACAATGCATTGTTCAAATAATGGATAAAAAAAACTCAATCAACTTCCATTCAGGCTGATCTGCAGACCATCAGAATGACAAGGGAGTACCCAGGAGAACCCCGCTGCTGACACAGAAATATAAAAAATGAGAGAGGAGGATGACAAAGTCCTTCTTGGAGAATGTCCTGCTTCATAAAGCACCCAAAAATGGTTTGAACGAGACCCGTTATGCTTTTCCTTATTTTATGACTTATCTATCATAATGTTGGATGTTCATGTTAAACTTGGCCAAAGCTTCAAATAATGAGGTTAAAGTATTTAAAAGAAATCCCTGTGAGCTAAAACCTCAGATTTCCTCCTGTTCTCAACGCTCTGTTTTCAACTGCTTTTTTTACCAACGGCTCTGTCCTACGACACACAGAGCCAGACGAGCCGGTGTTCCATATATGGTCATTTCCTCCCACAGCAACCGCACAGCAACGCTCAGTCTGTCTGTACCACTCAGCTGCAACAACAGCCTGGTAACATGCTTCAGGTCTTGGCCAATCAGAAGACAGTGGGCTTTGAGAGGGGGGACCTTAAAGAGACGAGAGCATCTACAGCTTGTTTTAGACAGAGGCTGAAAAGAGGGCCTACATGAAGAGCCAGTATAAGACTGAAAATGATTTTTTTTTTTTTTTTAAATCTTGAGTTTTTTAACTTTAAATCTTGCATGGCAAAGCTGCCATTCAGGAGTCACAGAACTACAATATAGGACTAGAAAAGCATTATAATAGCGCTCCTTTAAGACAAAGCACTCGAGAGGTCTGAAGTGACCAGTGGAGAAATCTCAAAACAGCAGTTGGGAAAAGAAACCCATCAAAACTCAAAGACCAGGAGCAGTTGGCAAAAGAAGAGTGGTCCAAAATTCCAGTACTGAGGTGTAACAAACTCATCGAAGGTTACAGGAGGCAATTGATTTCAGTTAGTTTTTCCAAAGGTTGTGATACCAAATATTAAGTTGAGGGTACCAATAATTTTGTCCAGTCCATTTTTTTTCTAGAAGGTCTGAGTAATGTCTCAGATTTGGCTTTTTTTCCCTCTGCTTTTGTGTGTTTTTCCAATGCAAACAAAAGAAATAAACATACCAACAATACCAAAGCTTATTTGAAACAATTTTCATTTAGAAGTAGTGCATTATGTGTGACGGGCCCTGTGTGATCAGTGAGGCATCACTCTGTGGGAGTGATACCTCACTATTGTTAACAATCTTTGTTCTGTTGAGGTGATTGCTGATAGGGTGCACCTGGGAACTGTGAGCCAGTGGAGATAAAGCTCCACTTGGGCAAACCACTTTCTCTTCGCTGCAATCCGGACATCAACCATGGTGTTCCACGTCTTGCTTTGAGTTATTTACGTTACAGAGACACACCTTGCACATTTAAATAGTTATGTTTAGTTCACTCTTTTGTTAAATAAATCATTTTTGATCACTTATGCTGCCTTGTTCCCTCTTTCGTCATGGCTCTTGAGCCAGGTTGTGACATATGTGACAGACATGCAGGGGTGCCCATACTTCTGGCAAATACTGTTGGTCTACAGAAATGCAAGGAGTTTTTTCTTTCTCTCTTGCAAATGAATTGCATTTTTGGCAGCCTAATGGTGCTCTCGAAACTTGCCAAGTCATGAAGTCGCGAAAATATAATTCTCATATTGGTCTTGTCATGGCAAAATGGCTCCACAGCGCCAGCTACAAACATTTTTAAACATAGCCCCCATGCCACTTTTGACTAACATGCACATAAGTTTGTGGAACATGTATCATGTCAAGACACTTGACAAACTTAAATAACACTTTAACAAAGTCCTCCTACAGAATTATACTTCAAATATTCGCTGTGTTATCTAAAGGCAGTGACAATAAAAGGTTGCGCTATCTGAGTTTTTGTTGAAAGTTGTGTTTGTGGCATGGCATGCCTTGAAACAGGAAGTTGTTAAAACTTCAGCGTATATGCTTAAATCTGCACATAATTTTACATTGTACTACAGTACCGCCCTGAACACATCCACGTGCCAATATTCCCTCAGTCATAGCGCCACCTACTGGTAGTGTCATGCTTTACGCTGTTTTCCCCAAGCAGGTTTAAATTAGAGTGACACGGCGCGAGGGCCCAGCCCCTTATGTGGTCTCTTCTTTTAACATTATTAAAATGGAATGTGCATAATTTTAGAACCAAGTCTGATTTTTATATGGTTGATATGTTTGAAAATCTAACTTCCTCAGTGACGCCATTTTCATAACAAGGTACAGTAGATACAATAACAAGATGCTCGACTAGTGGAGTGATAATTGAGTCATGGTTTTGTAAGAATGTCAGTCTTTGGTACAAAAATATCTCAAAAAAAACACCCCACAACACAACGAACAATGAGAACACATGAAGACGTCACTCTGCGGTTACTGGAAAGCGTTGAAGGGGCGGTCTCTTTCTCTCTCCACAGATATTTTATTACTCAGGGGCACATTTGCTTGTGTGGAAACAGCCAGTCTCTCTCTCTTTATATAACCTCGCAGGCTGAATCATCATCAAGGTGTTTGTCTCCGTGGTGAAATGCACATCTTAAAACTGAGATGCTCCTCTTCAGTTGCGCAACCCATTTCTCAGTAGTTTTTTTCTTTCAAGGCAGAAATATTTTTCTGAAGGTGTGAACATGTAACGTTTTGATCATCAGTGAATCATCAGCCTCGGGGCACTGGTGTAATCATCATATACAAAACAAGACAATGACCAACACATGAGTGACAGCTTCTCTTTGTGATATATTTTATAAGTGGTTCAAGTCCAGTGACAAACCTTTAGTGGTATAAAAGTAAGCAGCAACCTGCCAATGTCAGACATTTTCAATAATTAAAATTAACAATTAAATTAAGGAGTTTGTTTTGTTTTTTTTTTTACTGTAGAATGACCAACTGGTCTGCCTTCCTTCACTAATTTTCAGTTGCAATACTGTACAAACAAAGCTTCTCAGGGTTTCATCTTTGAAAATGAATTCACAGTTAGAGATAGACCTGGGATCAGACCCTTTAGTCCTAAAACGAGCTGAAATCACTGATACTGAGCAACACAACCCACAATAGAAAATAAAACGAAATACATATGTGCAAAAACACAACAAATGCTTTAGAGCATGCCGTTCTTTAAGCAACTCCATATTATACTTTAAACCAACTGCCAATCCCGACACTTCCCCTTTGCTTTTATTATAACAATTGCTGCAATATTATTATTGAGGCTCCCCACCTTGATGAAAGCCAAAGCTGGACTGATTATAATACTTCTAAATTATTATTGCCATAATTTTGTGGCAGCAGGGATTGAGAATGCCTGGAAAGACGTGACATTTACACATTTCTGCAGCATTGTAGTTTAAAATATGATTGTAATTGACAATGTTTTTCAAGGTTTTGTCAACACTGATTCACTACCTGTAGCAACAGAGGCGGACTCACACTCTTTGAGGAAAAAATAAAAAGTGCCCCAGTTATATGCGGTGCAGTGTTATGGCACTGTATTGCATTTTCTCCACTGGGAGGTCATCCCCATGGGCACTTGACCACCTTTTCTCCACTGTAGAGGCACCACAGAGGGCACTTTACCACAATTTCTTTACTGGAAAGGCAACCCAATAGGTACATCGTCACATTTTCTCCTGTAGATGGGCACAAAACTCTTTCTCAGCAAAGATGGGAAGTAGGCTATCGAATTGTTTATTTCAACCAGGAAACGCATGCAGAGAGAGAGAGAGCAAAAGAGACTACCATAGGGAGGATAAAAGCCAAAGGTTACCATGGTTATTTCAATTTGATTTAATGTCTATGAAAAAACATTTCTTTTTATCGGTGGACCCTTACTGACTAAAGGAATCGAAATTGAAGGAATATAAATTAAAGGAAAAACAAACTGCGGACAATTTATTCGATCTAACAATGTGTCCGTTTTTATACATTTATATTTGTATGCATGATCTAAGCAGCTCAGAATCAACAAGGCTTTAAACATCCAGTGAACATAAACACCAAAGCAGGTATCTAACTTAGACCTGCGTCTATTTGTCAAAACGTGTAGCCACACTTGGCCAGTAAGAGGGACAGGCGTCTAATTGGAACAAGTGTTCCAGTTTGTGTAAGTTTGACACATCTGACCTACTACTACTGGTAATTGTTGACACAATTTCTGTTGGCCATCCCTCAATATTAACTCCAACAATGCTCCAGTTCGACGAGCTAACCTGCAAAATACACCATTACCAAATCAACAAAATCTAAACATGTTAGCAAAATCAGGCTGGCAAAATGCTCCCTGTGGGATCTGCAGCCGTGGAGACGTCGTGACAAAATGAGGTCACAAAGAGCCGGGAAGAAGGTAGGAGCACAAAAATGACAAATTAACAACAAGTCAATAACATGGGCAGGCTACATGGTCAGCTGTTGAAATGATCCCAATGGAAGTAGGCGCCAGAGGACTGAGCAAAACCGTGGCGCTGCCGTAACGCGGCGCAGACGGAGTCAGTGGACTTTCGGAGTTACATGTTCAGCCTTCCCTCGGGCAGCTCAAAAACAATATGTCTCATATGGTCCAATGCTGTGGTGATTATTACAAGCAGCTAGTGTTGTATTCAGGACCACCCAAACCAAGACCAAGTCCAGAGTTTATCAAGACCAATACAAGGCTGAGACCAAGACCAAGGGAGGGCGAGACAGAGACCAAGATCGGTTTCCCACGTTATGACACGATAAAATGTGGAACGAGATCATAGGATCTGAAAGGTCCACATTCCCACTAAAACACCCACATAAAAAACACTAATAGCTGAAATCAACATAAGCATCTTTATTCAACGCTCCTTTTCCATGTTTAGCATCGCAGGGAGGGGGGACAGTCGTCAGCGGGAACAATACATTTTTAATTAGGGTTAGTGGTTGCATTTAAAGCAATACGTTTTACATCCAATCAGACAGTGCAAAAGCAAATTATTGATATTCCTAAAGTTAAGGTCTTGACTGACTACAAATGCGGTCGAATCTGAGACAAGACCAAAACCATCAAAAAGTGGCCTTAAGACCGGTCTCGCTACAAGAACACTACAAGCAGCAATGCTAAGTGCCACTATGAGACAGGATTTTGGTCATTTTGC